>CAUYRH010109185.1:0-56753 GCA_963574655.1 Perodicticus potto | reverse complement strand
TAGTGCAAGTGTCCTTATGATAAAAGGATTTTTTTCCTTCTGGGTAGATGCCTAGTAATGAGATTGCAGGATCAAATGGGAGGTCTAGCTTGAGTTCTTTGAGAGTTCTCCATACTTCCTTCCAAAAAGGTTGTATCAGTTTGCAGTCCCACCAGCAATGTAAAAGTGTTCCCTTCTCTCCACATCCACGCCAGCTTCTGCAGTTTTGAGATTTTGTGATGTGGGACATTCTCACTGGAGTCATTCTGCAAATGTTCCTAAGTAGCATGCTCTGGATGGTGCTGGGGACAAAATGGATGTGGTTTCTATCCACATGAAATTTATATTCTGATTGGAAAGAGATAGATGATTCACATACTAGAAACAAACATAAAAATTAATTATGAACTGTGAGGATGATGTGCCATGAAGAAAATAAATAGGTTCCCAGGTTAGGAACAAATGCGTGTTAAGCAGTCAAAAGTAAATGATGAATGAAAGACTCTTTTTTTATCCTTACCTTCAATCCTTCCTTCACATCCTTATTCTAAAAAAAAAAGTGCATGTGAATACATGACTTTTCTTTTATACAAATAAAGAATTATACTATACACATTACTTTGTGACCTGCTTTTAAAAAATTTACTGATATGTTACATATACCTTTCCATGATGATACGGTTAGATCTGATTCATTCTTTCAAGTTGCTGCATAGTATTCTATAGTATGGGTGTTCTGTATTGAACTCTTCCATGGTTGATGGTCATTCAGGTTGTTCTAGTTCTTCTGCTGTTGCAAGCAATGCTACAATAACCATTCTTACACTGATGTCCTTATAGATTGGTGCTTTCCTTTTTGTCCTTGAGTAGGGTCTATAGTGGGATGGCTGGCTGGTTCTAAAGGTTCATTCTTCATTTAATTTTAATAGGTACTGGCAGAGTACTCTTCATAAAGGTTGTTGCAATAGATGAGAGTGCAAAAGTTCACATGGTCTCTCTTTCTTTGATGTTCACCATCTTTTTATTAATTATTTTTGTCCATGGTGTAAGTGAAAGAATAGGATCTTATTGTTCTATTAATTTGTGTTTACTAGATGACTAGAACTCAAGAATCTTTTTGTAGCCTTATTAATTATGAATGCATTATCTGTTTATAGCCTTTGCCTATTTTTCTATTGTAATCTCTGCAATTTACAGGTATTCCGTATGGGTTAGGCATATTAACTCTTCATCATGTGTACTGCTTATATTTCCTCTCATTTTATTATTTGACTTTTGACTTTGTTTTTGGCATTACCCAGGAGTTTTAAGCAAGGGAGTAACCAGGTTATTTTTGCGTTTACACAGGTTTATTCTGTGTAAGCACATGAACATGAAGGATTGAGGAGAAGGAACAAGATTGACAGCAGGGCAACTATTAGGGATGTGTAGGAGATTATGCTATTTCAGAAAATGAATGGTGAGGGACTGAATTAAGTCAGCAGCAGTGGGAAATGAGGAGGACAAATAGATTTGAGACTATGAGGAAGCAAAGTTTAGACAATGTTGTGGCTAATTGGATGGATATTGCAAGGGACTTTAAGGTCGACCTTCACATTACTGATGCAGGTTAGTAGGAAGGTGTTGGTGGCATCCCTTAGAAAACATGGAGGTATAAAGTTTGGGTTTGAATAGGAGTGTGGGGTGTCTAAGGGAAATTCAAGTGGAGAAGTTCAATAGTCTGTTGACGCTTGGGGTCTAGTGCACAGGAGGATGGATGGGCTGAGGAGCATGTGAGAGGACTTGGCAGCACACAGGTGGTGATTGATTGAAGATAGCTGTGAAAGAGGCAGCTCTGAGGAAATAGGGTTTCTGACAGATGCAGAGGTCTAAAGAGGATGCCCATGGGCAGCCACATTTGTAGGGTTCACCAAGACAAGGATTTGGGAATGAAGATTCTATCTTGGCTTGAGGCCGCAGGAGCCAGCCTGCATTCACCTGCAAAAGGGGGCCCCCGGGCTGCCTTTTGCCCTGGGGTGGAGGTCTCCGGTCTGAAGAGAGGGCTGTGATGGGAGTCACAGCTCCACTTCCTGCAGGAAATTCCTTTCTCCTCTTTGCCTACTGCAGCCTTGGTAGGATCCAGGGATCTTCCTGGTTTTTCTCCCATTGAAGGCTGTAGGCCTGAAGACTCACTGTGGCCACTTCTTTGCTTCTCCCTGGTGTCCAGCCAAGACACACCCCAGTGTCTGTGTCCCTCTTCTTTTATATTCTCCAGGAGGTCAGGTCTCTGTGACCTCCATTGTAGAGCTCAGTTTACTACCTCAGTGAGAGGTGGTGGAATCTTTCACTAGCTCACTACAGCTTAATTTATGCCAAGGAAGTGAAATGAATTCTTCTTAATGAAGTTCCAGTGAATGAGCTCACCCCACATTTGGTTTTTGATTTAAAAGACCACTCCAAGGTCTTGTCTTTCCTCCAAATACCATAAAACTGACTCCTGCCCATATGGAAATATTTGTTGTGTAAACTAGATTGATATTCAAAGGTTTTTAAAATTGCATATACCCAATTTTTGTCCGTTGGGATGAAAGGAGTTCCAGCTAACATAGAAAGAGAAAACATCAGTGTTTGTCTCTGTTGATAGTGACACAGGTTTACGGAAGGACTTATGAATGTAGACATGATCTAAGAAGCCAACGTTTATGGAAGAACAACACACACTATGTAAAACACCTGGTCCCTTAAACAGGAACCTGATACTTTCTCATTTATCCAAATGTGACTTGGCAATTAACTCATAGTCTCTGGCTCAGTGGCTATTTGTCTCTTCACTTTGATGCAATATAAGTTTGGCACAAATATAGGACCATCCAGAGTTAAAAACTGCCATGGTCAGTGAGTCATAATCATTGAATATTATGGTTGGAAGGGGCTTTAGAGACCATCTAGGCCAACCCACTCATTTCAGATGAGGAAACTGAGAGTAGAAACTTGTCTACAATCACATGAGTAACTGATATGACTGGAAGAATCTTAGGTTTCCCCAATCTCCAGTCCTGTGAAGTCAGTATTGCACTATGCTGTTACCCAATGGTAGTCTGGAAGAAGTGGCTTGCGGGGAGGGGTGGCTATGGACCTGTTCTTCACTTACCAACACCCCATCCCCCAATATCTCCAAATAAACATTTGGTTGCTTTGGTTTCATTGTTCCCTCTAAAATTCATGTTGAAATTTAATTGCCATGCTGATAGTATTAAGACGTAGGACCATTAAGGGGTGACTAGGTCATGACGAATTAATGTTATTGCAGGAAAGGGTTCGTTATCCAAAGAATAGGTTGTCAAAAAGAGCCAGTGGGTCCTCTTTTACTCTAATGTGTGCTTTTTTTTTTTTTTTTTTTGAGACAGAGTCTCAAGCTGTCACCCTAGGTAGAGGGCTGTAGCAACATAGCTCACAGCAACCTCAAACTCTTGGGCATAAGTGATTCTCTTGCCTCAGCCTCCCAAAGTAGCTGGGACTACAGGTGCCCAGCTACTTTTAAGTTGTAGTTTTCATTGTTGTTTGGTGGGCCCAGGGTGGATTTGAACCCACCAGCTCCGGTGTATATGGTTGGCGCTCTAGCTGTTTGATCTACAGGTACAGAGCCTCATGTGTGCCCTTTTGCCCTTCCGCCTTCTACCATGGGATGACACCAGGAAGAAGGCCTTTGCCAGCTGCAGACCTCTTAGATCTTGAGCTTCACAGCTTCTGAAAGCATATGAAATAGATTTTTGTTTGTTTATAAAACACCAAGCTCAGGTATTCTGTTAGGGCTACACAGAATAAATAGACAAGGACACAAGCAAAACCCTTCTCTTGCTTAGCAAACTCAGCCTTACGAAAGACCATTGACTTCTCCTCCAAGAAGGTGGCCACCAGTAAGCTCTCACATGTAGAAATTTTGAACCCCACTGACTTTGGCCATCAGGGTTTAAATGATGAATCTGGGAGCAAATGAAGGGTAAATCAGGAACAAAGAGAAATATGAAGAAATTGGGAAGCTATGATAATATACCAGACATTAGTTAATACAAAAATGCTATCAGACATTGGGCTGTCCATGGTTCATCCCCACTTTTCTCAACTCCTTTTTACACTTGGCTTCAGTGATGGATGTTTTATATTTAACACCCAGAGGGGGATTGTTTTTAAAAAATCCCTCCCTCTCAGCTCAGCACCTGTGGCATAGTGGTTACAGCGCCAGCCACGTACACTGAGGGTGGCGGGTTTGAACCTGACCCAGGCCAGCTAAACAACAATGACAACTGCAACAAAATGTAGCCAGGCATTGTGATGGGTGCCTGTAGTCCCAGCTACTTGGGAGTCTGATGCAAGAGAATCGCTTAGCCCAAGAGTTGGAGGTTACTGTGAGCTGTGACACCATGGCACTCTACTTAGGGTGACAGTGAGATTCTGTCCCAGAAAAAAAAATCACTCCCTCTCTACTGAACTTATTGATAAGCTAAATAATAATGATAATGGTAGAAAAAATGGGAAAATTTTATTTTGTTGATGTTTATATATATAATAGTCATACTAGTATACAATAAAATAGTATAGCACAAAGAAGAAAAAGTAATAGATTAAAATCTATTAAAAAGTAATAGATTAAATTATATTAAGTATATTCTTTTAGGAAAGGGGAGAAGTCCTTATACTTATGTCACTTTGAAATTGTAAAGAATAATGAATAATAATACAAGTATTAGAGTTTCTGTTTTTGATCCTTAACTTCTAAATATTTGTTAACGGCAGATTTATCTTCTCTGCACATTCACATTCACTAGATAGGATAGCCAGGATTATTAACCTGTCCTTACTCATATTTGATGGGAAAAAAACCTTTCCTTTTTTTTTCTTTTGTAGAGACAGAGTTTCACTTTGTCACTCTTGGTAGAGTGCTGTGGTGTCACAGCTCACAGCAACCTCCAACTCCTGGGCTTCGGCGATTCTCTTGCTTCAACCTCCTGAGTAGCTGGGACTACTGGTGCCCACCACAATGCCTGGCTATTTTTTGTTGCAGTTCGGCCAAGGCTAGGTTTGAACCCATCACTCTCGGTATATGGGGCCAGTTCCCTACTCACTGAGCCACGGGCGCTGCCCAGAAGGAAATCTTTCTATTAATTTTAATTTTTCTTATGTGAGGCATCATATGTATAGTTAGGGAAAGTCTCACACATAAGAATAAGTCTGGTAGACATTCATAAAAATCCCAGTCATGATATTACAGAAATTGCAATACTGTTTATGTCTTTTTCCCTCCACATTTCTGGTGGCCATCAGATTATCTCTCAGCAGAAGCATTGTCATTAAGAAACTTTCATTAGAAAATTCATCAGAAATCTCTGTTATTTCTGGTAAGAATTTCCAAAGTTTTAATTCTTCAAAAAATCATTTAAAAACAGCTGAATGGGGGCGGCACCTGTGGCTCATCAAGTAGGGCGCCGGCCCCATATACAGAAGGTGGCGGGTTCAAACCCGTCCTCGGCCAAACTGCAAAAACAGAAAAACAGCAAGGAGTTGTGGTGGGCGCCTGTAGTCCCAGTTCCCTGGGAGGCTGAGGCAAGAGAATCACCTAAGTCCAGGAGTTGGAGGTTGCTTTAAGCTGTGTGATGCCATGGCACTCTACTGAAGGTGATAAAGTGAGACTCTGTCTCTACAAAAAAGAAAAAAAAACAAACAAACAAACAGCTGAATGATTATTTTTTGATTCATAATTTTAGAATTAGGGCTCAGGTCTTGGTGAAAACTATGGAGGGATTCAGATACTACCTTTTAGAGGCTTTTGGCAATGGAAGACCAGCATCTTTTGTGATTTATTCTGGCATTTTTCAAAGTTAGATTCCATTTTCCAGGAAATGTTCATGTCCTTACATTGTGCTGCTGCATGGTTAATGGCCTTCTCCACAATCCATGTGAGCTGAATTAAAGGATCAATTTCAAAGCTTGATGTCTTATTATACTTTGTTCAAGACAGATTCTGGTTGCTTGAAAATAGTTTTGCATCTGATTAATCCCATTGAAACCTTCAGTCCAGAGAAAAAGATAACAAGAAAACAAACACATTTTATTAAGGAAAGAAGAAAATTTGAGCTAATCCTCTTGTGCCACCTTTTATTTTGAATAATACATCAAACATTGATTTAACTTTGCAAAATTTGTCATTACTGTGGGCACAGCTTCATCTTACCCATTATACCTACATTCTGCAGCCTTTTCCAATAAGAGGCAATGCTGAAGTGAATTGTTTTTCCCCAAAGTTCCAGAGAAGTAAAAAGTTTAAGTAGTCACACAGGATGCCAAAGGAAAGTATTTAGTTCTACACATTTCTTGCCTGTACTCTTAATTGTTTATTTTGATTCTACTGCATAAATACAGGAATATGTAGAACCACAGGGTTGGAGAGTTGGATTGTGCCCAAAGCATGCTTAAAAATCTCTGAATTATTACTAACTTACTTTCAGAAGAAATATGTGTAGCTGACTCTGTATGTATTGAGTGAGGACTGACTATAGACCTGACATATCTCCCATCTGAATTAAAATTCATGCATAATATAATATTGAATAATAAATGAAAATGTACTAATTCGAGGCTTGCATATTAATGTCAAAATTCAACAGAAACTGCAATAATTGTTTAGAACTTAGACCAACTGAGGAGTGTTTATTTATTTATTTTTTGAGACAGAGTCTAACTCTGTCACCCTTGGTAGAGTGCTGTGGCAACACAGCTCACAGCAACCTCCAACTCTTTGGCTTAAGCGATTCTTTTGCCTCAACCTCCCAAGTAGCTGGGAATACAGGCACCTGCCATAATGCCCAGCTATTTTTTGTTGCGGTTGCCAGTGCTGTTTTAGTTGGCTGGGGCCGGGTTCAAAACCGCCACCCTCTGTATATGAGGCTGGCGCCTCATCCCTTGAGCCACAGGCGCCACACTGAAGAGTTTCTTTTAAGGAAACAGTAGCTTTTCATTACCATTGTTTAGAATTGCCAGCACGTGGTGATAATAAAAGTTGGATTGATTTTTTAGTTAGTTTTTATTACCATTTTTACATTCTCTACAGAAAACGTACCTGGGTAGAGTACACTCACTTCTCCAGACGCTTTGCATTGCTACTTTTAATTCTGGAAGGTTCCTCTGTGTATATATATCATCTGGATGCTTTTGTCTTCCTATTTCTGCTCCTACCTTGCTTTTCAGATATCATGCTTACCCCATTTCTTTGACTTCCATGAAGACATTCTGGGAAAGGAGAAAGAATATCCAAGTTGGCATAGCAGATAAGGAAATCACTCCACACCATCTTCCACCCTGTCCATTGCTCATCTTCCTAACAACTAAAGAAGATGATAGGATTAAGCAGGTAAACATGAGGCCTACATATTGAGTAAGTGCTCCACAAACGATTGCCGTTACTTAGAGATAATCTGAAGGAGAGTCAGGCCATCTGTGTGTGGCCGATCCTTGAAATGGTGACATTAATGTTAGATCCTTCCTTATATCTTCTCATATGACTCTTTTGAGAGTTCGAAGACTTCAGCAGAAGTTACTTTCTCCACCATGCCTAAGGAATCACAAGATTCTGTATAGGAGTACGGGGCGTTTTGGATGGGAGATATTGCAGGTCTACACATTAGACCTTCTCATCCTGGTGATGGTGTCATCTCTGGAATGGACACCCTATCGAAAGCTTCAGGCAGAAAAAAAAGGATTACTAAGGTTTCTTTTCAGAGACCTTTATCCCCCACATATAGTCACAGAACCCAATGTGAAAATGGGGACTTGTGCTTCCTTCTGCTTTGTCCTGGCAGAGGAGCATCACATCAAGGGAAGTAATAAAATCATGCCCACCAAAGAGGAATGCCTAATGGTTATAGGGGCTTTTACTCATTTGGAAAAAATGAGGTAAAATTTATATAAAAAGAGAATGCAGATATTTCTGTTTATTTCTGTAAGTTTTGATAGTTCTATATACCCATTTTATTATTTCAAATAAGATAGCTAATATTGATGTCAAAGAAGAAAGTTCCTTTATTATTTTCTCATTTTAAAACTTGGATTTATGTGTTTAGACCTCAGCTACTGTGTGAGAGGTCTAGGGGCAAAGAGGATGGTGGAATGAGCTGGTCAGGGTGGGGTAGTGGTGTGGTATGATATCTTGGCCCACAGAAAAGTGCTGGGTGGATCCATGAATGACCTGACAGGTGGGTCCATGAATGACCTTTAAACTCAAAGGGAAGAGTTTACTCCAAACCCCACCCCTGACAGGTGGATCCATGAATGACCTTAAAACTCCAAGAGAAGAGTTTACTCCAAACCCCACCCCTCCAACATCAAACTCAAACCAAAAAACTCAGCTAAACTAGAAAGATTAAGAAAGAAAAATGTCATTATAATTAGGTGCAGTATTTTCATTGATGTCAAATAAATATCCTCATGCTCTCTTGCCAGAATAGGTAGTTTGAGGCCAGGCACAGTGTGGCTCCTGCCTGTAATCTCAGCTCTCTGGAAGCCTGAGGCAAGTGGATCGTGTGCACTCAAGAGTTTGAGCAAGATCAAGACCCTGTCTCTACTTAAAAATAGCATTGAGGTGGGCAACTGTAGTCCCAGTTACTTAGGAGGTTGAGGCAGGAGGATCTCTTGAGTCCAAGAGTTTGCTGTGAGGTATGATGCCACAGCACTTTGCCCTGGGCAACAAAGTGAGTCTCTTATTAAAAAAAAGAATATATAGTTTTAACTCTGAGTCTTGCATATTATTTAAAGACATAAAGAAGCAGTATGTAAATACCACTCCATCTTTATCACCTACTTGTTTGTACACCTCTTGACCTGAGTTCCAGGAGGCAAGTGTTTGGGGGCTGCTAACGGACCAGTGAAGCAGATGTGGCTTTTGAGAAGAGCTAGGACTCCTTTGATAATAGTCATTACCCATCAAGAAGCTAACAATCTCAGAACATTTCTAATCCACACTGATTCTGATAAATCCCTGTTACAAACTAACTCATGAGACACTTGATTCAAAGGAAAACCAGACCCTGCTGCTTGTCATGTACTAGTGAACTCTTGCTCAGCACCTTCTCTTTTCATGTCTTATTTTTTATGTTTGACTATGTTGATGTTATACAGCTGTGAAATTGTGTAATCTGCATTTATGTAATCCTTTTTACTTGAATCTGGACTAAGAGGATACTCTATTTTGCCAAAAATTCTCAGCTAACTTAAATGCAATGAAATAACACCACACTATTAACACCTTATGTGCTGTGAGAAACTTCATGTTTAGCAGTCTGAAGTTTCAGCCTATAGTGTTGGAGTCTTGTGTGTGTGTGCACGTATGTACAGCACCTCGCCATTTATTTTTAAGAGGGTGCTCACTTTAGAGTTCAGCAATCACTTAGATTTATACTGAATTATTTAGGAGAAAATCCAGTGTGAGCAAGATGAGCTGTTCCTCTGGTTCATCAAAACAGGTTCATCAAGGAATTAACCAGAAGAAATTCTGAGTGGGCAAGTTACAGTGGATTAAAAGGGCTGGTAAAAACATCTGGACTAGAGGATGTTTCTTATGATGGCCTTGTTTTAGTTCGAAATTAATGAAAGTAGTTTCAAAAATCTGGAAATAATTGTTCTCAAAGGGAAGAGCAAACTCAGGGTTGAGTTTCTACCCAAGGTATCATGCCTAGAGAATTCCCTACTGTGGCAGATGTGTCAAGGTCCAAGTTTAACAAAGAAGCTAGAGAAATTGGACAGGGAGTCTGCCACAATGTGCTCCTCATCCTTGGAACAACTTGCAACCATCCAGATTTTACTCCCTTATTGGAATGGAAGAAAAATACCGCATTGACTCCAAGGTCAGCCACCTGGGACAGGCAAGATGTGTGCGAGTGTGTGAGTGCTAAAGATGGAAGAAACTGGTGTGTAATATGATTGCACGACAACCCATTTTTCCCCAAATGAAAAGAAGTCCATGTTATCCTCTCTCCTTTGACATGGAGAATGATGATTTTTGCAGGTCATACAGAGAATAAGTATGCAGGGCCAGCTGGAAGCAGCATCATGAGACCAAGGCAGGGCAGTTACTGCTCTGATGTTAATACTGTTAGATTTTTAGATGACTTTGCAAGTTGAGGTTGTATTATTTATGAATCTTCATTTCTCTGTGTGCTTTTTCTGCAATTAGAGGGTTCTAACGCCAGATGGCACCTTTGTTTTAAGGTCTGAAGTTGGATTTCTCACCCAACTGTATGAGTGTGTATATGAGGTGTATGTGTATAACCATAAATATATTTACACATGGTTAGTATGTGTATATTTACATATGGATATGCACATATATGTGTGTGTATATTTCATATATATATATGATGGCTTTACAAAAATTTTAACATGGCAGTGAAAGCACATAGACTCTGGATCTTGCCTGTCTGGAATCAAAGCCCAGCTGCTACATATTAGACTCGATAATTTTGAAATTTATGTAACATGCCTACACTTCTGTTCTTTTATTTGTAAAATGAGTTTAATAATAGAGCCTATTTTATAGGATTGCTATTAGTATTAAACAAGTTAATATATTTAAATGTTTCACCTAGTGCCTGGTATATGATACCTATATAACTTTTAACTCACATAATTTATTTAAAAGTTGGTCTGTGATTGCCCTCTCAACAGTAATTCTACATCTTTGGTGTATTGTTTCCTTATGGTGTGTGAGGGGTATTAAACTCACCCACAAATGCAAGTGAGGGCTGTGATTGGTACCATCTAGTCATGAAGATCTCTGTTGCCCTACTGACAGTTTCAGATAATCCAGACATAAGTCATGCTATTTTCCTGAACACTGGAATTTATGCAGGTGCAGGAAGGGGTGTTGACCTTGGTAAGACCAACATAGTGTGTGTGGAGGTTTTCTAGAGCTTTGGGAAAATAAGGCATGCCCTAAATGGCTGCAGGTTTTGCTACCACAAGGGAAGGTAAACTGAAGATGTTGATTTCACAGAAGGAATAATAGAGAGCCTAAAAGAAGTCAGGTCTTGACAACATTATGGAGCTGTTTTCGGTAGGACAAGTTCTTGAATGGACAGAGTCCTCCTTGATACAAGATAAAAAATATGTATCTTTATTAAAAACCCCAAACAAGGATAATATTAGTGATTATTATTCCTATAAGATGATGTCATCTGAAAGTAGAAAAAAACACAAAATTTCAAAAATTTAGAGCCTTGTCACCACATAGGCCCCTTCTTACTAATCCTTAGCTGTAGTTTACAGCATGTGGTTTTTCCCTCCTTTTTCTTCAGAGGTTTAGAAAACATGACTTGCTTCTTTGAGCTCATCTGTAAAATTCTGTGCTGAAATATTGATGCTTATTTGTAACAGATCTGTGGATGAGTTTACAGTTAAAATCTCTGCTGCTTTAGCCTCCTTCTAGTCCTGGCTTGTTTTTTAGTTCTTCCTTTTCTTGGCTATAATAAACTTCGAGAAGAGTGAGGAAACGAAGAACAATATAGTTTAGTGTAGTGTAGTTTGTAGTGTAGTTTTCTCTAAACTAGAAAATGAATTCTACTAGCTAATAGTTGTTATGTCAGAAACAGAACCAAGCCATAAAGGGTTAGTACTCAAAGCAGTTTGGAAAAAAATGAGTTTAATAAAAGTAATTATGTTTTATTTAGCAGAAGTGCATTTCAGACATTTAAAATGCAAAACATTTTATTAGTTTAATAAATGTGATTATAAAACAAAGCAACACTGACATCTCACTGGCTTAATATAGTAAGGTGTATTTCAGGCTCATGTCATGGTCCAATCGGAAGTTTCTTGCTTTGGAGGCAGCATCTAAGAGGTAATTTATAAAATCAAGCTCCATTCATTGGAATTCCCTCATCTTCAATGTGTGGCATCCCATCCTGCAGAGAGATGGAAGGGACAAACAGCAGGTAGGATGATACCTGGAAGGTTTTATAAGCCACACCAGAAAGTGACACATCTGACCTCCACCCAGAAGTCACATCCCATTGATCAGAAGTCAGTCGTGTGCCCACACCTATTGTGATGGATGCTGAGAAATGTGATCTGGATACAGGAGCAGGAGGATAAGGAAATAGATATTAGTGAAATCTATTGTGTTGTAGTATTAGTGAATCTATTGTATTTGTTATATTAGTACATTTTATACTATGTATAAAGGAAATACCTAAGGCTGGGTAATTTATAAAGAAAAGTGGTTTATTTGGCTTATTGTTCTATAGGCTGTACAAGAATTATGTTGTCAGCATCTGGTAACATAATTAGGTTTCCGGGAGCTTCTAATCAAGGTAGATGGTGAAGGGGGAGCAGGCATATCACGTGTGAGAGCGGAGGCAAGAGAGGAGGTGGTGCCAGGCTTTTTCTGATCCTGTGTTGGAAGATGTCCAACAAGATTTTTTTTTGGTTACATTTGTTCTCCCACTCCACTGGAGGAAAAGTGCAGACACACCTTTCTTACAGGAGAAATTCCATTACTTAGCTTGTGAGCAATGTAAGGAATAGAAATTTAAGACAGAGGGGAAGACCATCATCTTCTGACACTGACAAGAGACTTAATGAGAAGATGCATTTTATAATGCAAAATGAAAACAAGTCAACAAAATACTGCATGGTTTACAGCAGAAGAAATGGGAAAGGTGGAAGGAGAGAAACCATTTTCCACTGTGAGACATGCAAGAGGAGGCCTGGACTTGATCCTGGAGACTGCGTCAAGAAGTATCACACTCAAAACAATTATAAACAAAAATAAACAAGAACACTTTAATTATTTTATGTAACCTAAAATAGATGACATAATCATCAATTGAGTTTATATTTATGTTTTTCTTTTTTAAAACTATAGGATTATTACAAGTAATCCACTTATCTCTTTTCTGCCCCAAAGGAAGAGTTGGAGAGTATGCAGGTGGCAGAAAAATTGGATTGGAAAGGATATTCTAACAACCAGCATTCTTGTGAACGAATAAAAACCCACTCATTGTGCAGATGGCATCACGCCACTCATGAGGGATCTGCCCCCCACAACACAAACACCTGCCTGAAGGCCCTCTCTCCAACCCTGGGGACCAAATTTCAGCATGAGATTTGGAGGGGCCAAACATCCAAACCCTATCAGTTGTCCATCGTTCTAACAGGCATCCATTCAAGTATTCCATGGAGCACTCTTTAAGATGTATTTACATTTCTTCCCTTGTATCCTACTCTCAAATTGTTGCATTTGCATTTTCTGCCTTCCAACCTTGCTACAGAAATAGAAAAAGAAGTGCTACTGTTAGAGACATCTGTGGAAAATGACTTTGCAGATCATATTTTCAAATCCCCAAATGGTTTGTTTTCTTAGCCACTAACATTTAATTGTCTGTTTGAGAAGATCTTAGTTTGCTTTTTTCTATGTATGTGCCTTGCTCTTGGCAGCAGAGTTTGGCCCTCACCATCAACTTTTCCCCCATACAACTATTGCCCCAAGTTAAAGCTCCATTTAGAGACTGTAGGGCTTCCCACTGGCTTTGCAACAGTTGCCTTTCCTGTCTACCAGTTCCCTCCCACACCTCCTGGTACTCTTCTGAGTCCCTTAGTACCTTCTTGCCTCTTCCAGACTCTTCTCCCTCTGCTAGCACTTCACTTCTCATTTCCAGCATGATTAGTTAAATCTTTATTCACCCTTTCTTTCATTAAAAACCCATCACCGCAAAGACAGAAACAGCAGTCTTCACGTATTGTTCCACTTTGGGGTGGGAAGAGGAGGAGAATAAACTTCCAGTGGTGGAATTTCAGATATCAGCAATAGATGTTGGGGAGATGTTTTGGGAAGGACAGCCTTACTGGTATGTTCAGAACATACAGTTTGGGTATCTTTCTCCCAGGTATATTAGTGAGGTTAGTCCTGGCCGAAGGTCACAGCTATTTCTTCTAGGGAAAGCACAGCAACCTTTGAGTTTGGCCCTCATACCATTTTTCTGCACATATTGATTTTATTACAGGAGGGCAGGATTTTCTTCCTAGGCAAGTTTATGAGATGTCACTTCCCATTACAATGATTACAAGAAATTTAACAAGTTTAATTTCCTTACCTGTTTTATTCCACTTTAACCTCAAACCTAATTTGTCAAAATATGAGAGTACTCTTAGATTATTAGCCTAAATGAAAATATGACCGCAAATTTGCTCTTCTCTTTTCAACCCATCTATTCTAGATATTCTGATTTATTTGTACCTGGACATTTGGGACATAACAGGAAATGAACTATTTCACATGTCTAATGAATCTCTATTAAAGCTTCCTATTATCATTAAAAATAAATATTTTGACAAATAAGCATTAGATTTTTACATTGTAAAGGGAAAGCTTGCTAGTCATTCTACAGACTCTATTTCAGTGGAGGAAGCTATTTTTCGGAGGTGCGCTTCCTACGGAAGGTGGCATTTTATTAATTTGCTCCAGAAATTTTGCCAAGACAAACTACAAAAGTGAGGTCATAAATTTTGGGGCACCAACATCTTACAAAAAGTTTTTGCCTTAAAAAAAAACTGAGAAAGAATTTTGATTTCATGATGGGCATGAAATCTGGTGGAAAATTTGTGGCATTTAAAAAAAAATCTCCACTATCTGGTACTATATATATTCATTTATTTGAAAGAAATTTAAATTTGTAATCAAATTCAAGATAACTGATTTATAGTAAACAAATAATTCTTTGGAAGACCAAGTCATATTTAACTTATATTGATTTATAAAAATTAAAGGTTATATGGTAATAGATGGCAATTCAATGTATGCAAAAATTAAAGGTTATAGTAGTAGTAGATGGCAATTCATTATATGCATTTTTCTCCTTCTTACCATTGTAAGAGTTGTTTATTTTTAAATATAAAATTATATTTTTGGTGCATTGCAAAAATAAAAAGAACAAATTTTTTCCATTTATTTCATGGACAATAAAGCTTCAAACCCAGAAGTGATTATCCCCATATTGTATTGTGATTTCAATAGCAAAAGACCTGGAAGCCTGAAATCCTCAGGTTTTCAGAAGAAGCAACAAGTTTTTATATGTTTTAAAATTTAATTAAAAAATTTTTTGGAATATTAGGGTTTTGTTTACATATTTTTTTTCACAAATTGCGTCAAGGTTATAAGTGTGTTTCCTACCTAGTATGCATCATACTCAATAGTTACGAATTTACTCACCCCTTCTTCCCTCCCTTCCAGCGTGATTTTCATTTCCATATATTTATTTCCACATATGCACTTAAGTGTTGATCAATCAGATCCAAGGGACCTGATCAAACCAAAAAGTTTCTGCACAGCCAAGGACACAATCAAAAGAGCAAAAGACAATCTACAGAATAGAAAAAATATCTGCATGCTGTACATCTGATAAAGAACTAATAATCAGAATCTACAAAGCACTCAAGCAAATCATCAAGGAATGACCAAAAACCCCATTAAAGACATGAACAGAAATTTTTGGTCAAAAGACATGAACAGAAATGTTTCAAATGAGGATATACTAATGGCCAATAAACTCATGAACAAATGCTTAACAAAGAAATGCAAATCAAAACCACAAGGGGTATCACCTAACTCCAATGAGAATGGCTCATAATTAATAAGTCCTAAAATAACAGATGTGTTGGCATGGATGTGGAGAGAAAGAAAGTCTTATACACTGTCAATGAGACTGAAAACTAGTACAACCTCTATGGAAAATCATATGGAGATACTGCAAAGAACTTAAAGCAAATGTCTATACTTTACTGTTGAATCTCTCTGCTCTTTGTCAAGATCTCCAGTTGCAAATTTTCAGTGAATACATAGATTCCCTCCATAAACTAGGAGTGATAATTATTGAAGTCTCATTATATTTTTTAAAACAATACAGATATAAAACACTTGGTAAACAATATTGTTTGTGATGGAATAATAAGACCAGCTCATTAAGTTAGGCTCCTAATTTCCTGCCTACATAGCCTACATAATGGTTCTCTGGGCAGGTATGTGTGTTTTGTGTATATATACAAAACAGCCTTATATTATCAGAATCTTGAATTTACATCCACTTTATCATGTTTCATAGAACTTGTGTCCTATAGGTCTATAAGTCATGTTGATGACAGATTTAACTGCAATAATTTGTTCATTTAAAAAAACTATGGCATGGAAAAATTATAAGCTTATTGTGAAACACACAAAGACACATTTGTTCAGCAAGGCCCATATTGAACCTTTTCTCCTTCCCTTGGATTCTTCTGAATCTTAGTGAGCTTATGGTGCGAGTGAGACACATCAATGGGACATAGACTTGCGGTGTGCTGAAGGTTGCACAGCTCTAATTAAAAAAACTGCTGTGTTTTTATGGCAGGATTCTGGAGGGCTGCACCGATTTCCTGATGAACGTTGACAGGACTATTAAAGCTGTGAAACAACATCACTCGAATATGGCATTGAATGAAAGAACTAGCTTAGCTATATTGCTCTTGGGTGTTATTAGCTGATTAAACACGAGCCACAGGGAAAATCATCTTTGGGCCATGCATTCATTTTCTCAGCTTTATTTGTTTCTCTGCAATGGTTTCACAGGGTTGGTAGCTCAGTTTCCTACTGCAGCCTTTAAACTCCATCCATGACAGAAAGGATGAGTCAGTGTGCCCCTGCACCTTTTAGATGCTCCAAGACACCTGGTATGTCACACAAAAGAGATTTTTGTTTGGTTGGTTTTTGAGCTGTATCTTTGACCAGTTATGTATCTGTATGCATATATTCCTACAAAGGCAGACTTGACTTAGGTCAAATTCAATTCAACTTTGATCACATCATTTATTATTGTGTGAATCTTAACCTCTCTGAGCCTCAGTTTTCCTCAACTATAAAATTGTCATCATGATACCTTGCAAGTTGATTGTAGGAGTCAGAGATATATAAAGTGCCTAAAACAGGTCCTGGCATAGATGAGGCACTCAATAAGGAATAGCTTTTATTATGATGATTAAAATAGTCTAGCGAGAGAAAAATACAGGAGTAATTTGCTGCTTAAATCTTCCTAACATTGGTCCTGGAATAGATTAAGCATTCAATAAAGGATAGCTTTTATTATGATGATTAAAACAGTCTATTGAGAGAAAAATGTAGGAGTAATTTGCCATTTTTTTTGTCAGTTAAGAGAGGAAAAAATTGATTTTTCCACTAAGAGAAGGGAAATGGAATCTGAACACTTTTCTTGAAAGTAAATTTTGGTCATTTGGTAAGAATTGGCATATCTCTTTGAGGGATTAATTTTGGTAGGATTATGTCATTTCTCTTTTATAGGACTTCTTAATAATGTTCCAAGGGAAGCTGGATGAGATTCTTCTAGTCATTGCACAAAATATGGTATCTGAGAGGTATTGTACTTAAAGCAAGAACAGATAATATGCAAAAGAGAACATATCATAATAGATGAAATGTACTTTAGAGCTAACTATCACATGTCTTTCTAATAAAATATGAAATACCAAATTAGGAAATTGAAAGAAGCCCCCAAATACTCCATTTCTGACATTTTAAGTCTACAATTTTGAGAGTGATTTGTGGATAGATAACAAAATTCTTAAAACCTTTAATATTCTGAATCAGCAATTCCACAACTATCCACTCTAAGGAAAAATACAAAATTCAGAAAATGCTCTATGAAAAAAGATGCTTATCATTATATTAGTTATTATAGGAAAAATGTTTGAATTTTTAAAAATAGGGAAATGAGACAATTATGCTAAACCTCATGTGAATAAATATTATGTAAACACATTACTTATGAAAACTTTAATGGGGGAATATTTCTGCATTGAGAAAAACAAAAAAATTATATATAAATTATTATTTCAACTATGTAAAATAGTCATTAAAAATGTAAGGGAAATGTTGTTATAATGTATGAAGTACAATTTTGAACTATAGAAGGACCATTTCACATGGTTCAACCTAATATTAACACATGAATATCTTTGGGAAGTGATAACATTTTGTAATATTTTGTGGACTTTTGTGATTTCCCATTTGTATGGTAACAGTCTATTTGTATAATTATAAAATTTTTTTTGTTAATTTATTTTTTATAAGGTCATTTGTACATAGATCATACATACATTTACGCCATTTTGGGATTTGTTGTGTTGATTATTTGTACAAATTGGAGTGCTTACATGCTACTGGTCAATATAGCTTTCACCTCTTTTACCCAATTACAGCATTAAGACATTTGTGTTCTGCACCTGATATATCCAACTTGTACTTGCAATATGCTCCATACGTGTGGTCCCCTACTAACTCTCCCTCTATTAACCTTCCCCTCTCTCTTCCTCTCTTCCTCCTCTTCCCTCCTTTATCCTAGGCTATAGTTGTGTTTTATTTTTCATATGCAAGTGTGAGTGTTTATAAATTGGTTTCAAAGTAGTGCTGAGTACATTGGATATTTGTTTTTCCATTCCTGAAATACTTTACTAAGAAGGATATTCTCCAGCTCCATCCATGTAAACACAAAAGAGGTAAAGTCTCCATCTTTGTTTAATGCTGCATAGTATTCCATGGTATACATATACCACAGTTTATTAATCCATTCATGGGTCAATGGGCACTTAGGCTTCTTCCATGACTTGGCAATTATGAATTGAGCTGCGATGAATAATCTGGTACCAATATCTTTATTGTCAAGTGATTTTTGGTCCTTTGGGTGTACACCTAGAAGATTGGTCATCTCAAAATAAATGGCTAAATATAGTTTGGTAAGTATAAAAAAAATTAGATTACCATTTTAGGCAGCATTATAAAATCAATAGGTCAAAAAACTTTGCATCAAAAAATAATGCAAAATACTATATACAGAGTTTGGAAGAACTTTTTAATGCATGGCTGAGGTGGCAGCAGAGTAAGGAAATCTCCAGCAGCCAAACATGAAGCAAAAGCATAAATCTTGGGAGGAAAGTGTGTGACTGCTCTCAGGGCATCTGTGGATTTCTGGAGATCCAGAGATTAGTTTTTAATGGCCTCATAAGGTGCAGAGAACAAGTCTTAGTGTCTATATAATGTAGGGAATCAGATCAAAGACCTCCATATGAAGCCAAGAACCTACCCACCCCAAAGGGCCACAAATTTAGGGAACAGCAAACTGGAGGGAAATCCTACTTTACAAGGGAAATTTTCTTTTTTTAACTTCAGCTCCCAGTGGAGGGAAAACCAAAGTTGCTAGGGGAAAAAAAAAATTGATTTTAAAGACAGCTGGCAAAAGTAAGCATAAATTCGCTCCGGCTGAAAGAACTTTCAACTTTAGGCCTCTACGAATTCCTTCACATAAAATTGCATCAGATAATGGTCTCAGCAGTTACACATCACAAAACAAGTGTGAGAACAAGAAACTGTAGCTGGGAATTAGCAGATACACCCAATAGTTGAATCAAACACACAAAGACTGAAATGTACAAGTTATCAAATATAGAACAAATAATGAATACTTTTTTAAGTTTTAAGAAAGAAAAAAGCTATAGAAAGCATGAATAAAATTCAGAGACTTGCAATAATAAGGCATGTTTGAAAAATAAATTATTGACTTAAAATATAATTGAAATCAAGAGAAACCTCAGTTTTAAAAGCAGATTATACACAGTTCAAGAGAAGGACTGAACTGGCAGATGATCTTTAAGAAATAACCAGTGTCAAAGTTATGAAACTGAAAGAGCAATCATAAATTATGGTCATCAAATGAGAAGGTGAAACATACATGTAATCAGTATTTTAGAAGAATGAAAAACTGGTAATATTCTAAAGAATAATAGCAAAACAATTTTCCCAAACTGATGGACATAAATCCTAAGATTTAGAAATCACATTACATTCTGAGCAGCATAAATGCAAAGGCATACCTAGTTACATTGCAGTGAAGCTACAGAATAACAAAGGTTTAAAATAATGTAAGAGCAATTAGAGAGAAAAATACAGATTAGTAACAATTAGAAAATAAAAATGAAAATAGAATATAAGGTTATACTACTTTCAAAGTCTGAAAGAAAATAAAAGTAAACCTAGAGCCAGGAAAATTATGCTTAAAGAATGAGAGTGGACATGGATGATAAGACACAAATATAGTCTAGCAAGGGGGAGGGGAGAGGTCAGAGAGGGGAAGGAGAGGAGGGAGGATGATTGGCAGGATCTCATTTAATGTAAACAAGGTGAGGGTGTTCGGCAGGCTTCCAGGCTCAACTACAACTTGAACTTTACCTTAGAATTGAAAACAGTGTAACCTAAAAATTTGTACTCTCATATTAATTTGGAAAAAAAAAAATGAGAGTA
Source organism: Perodicticus potto (assembly GCA_963574655.1). Taxonomy (NCBI): domain Eukaryota; kingdom Metazoa; phylum Chordata; class Mammalia; order Primates; family Lorisidae; genus Perodicticus; species Perodicticus potto. The sequence goes on along the minus strand of CAUYRH010109185.1, from coordinate 36,412 downwards.
CAGACCAGGTACCATGGCTCATGCCTGTAATCCTAGCATTTTGGGAGGGGAGCTTAAGGCAAGGAAATTGGGATTAGCCCGGGCAACATAGTGCGACCTTGTCTCTAAAAATTAAAATAAAATAAAATAAAATAAAATAAAATAAGACTTAACAGTAACAATATTTAATTTGTGGGATTTGAGGAAAATGTATTACAAATAGAATATGTCATAATATTGGAATGACTAATATTAAAGTATTTAAGATTTTAATAAATTATCGTGTTAAAATTTCTAAACAGCTAATAAAATAGAATGTAAAATTCTAGCAAAGGTAAAAAATGGAAAGATTATAAAAACCTTAAGCAGTCCAAGAGATGGCAAGAAAAATATAAGCAAAAAAAGCATGCAAATAAAAAGCAAAAGTAAGATGATGAAAATTCAAATACATTAATAAGATCAACAAATACCAATGAGCAAAACTTTTTGGTTAGAAGGCTAAATTTGTCAAACTGGATTTAAAAAGATTAATCTCTGTGTTTTTTATTAGAAACCTTACTAAAATATAAAGTCATAAAAATTAAAAATAAAAGACTAGAAAAAGATATACTAGGTAAATAGTTATGAGAAGTAAATTATCTATACTAATCTGAAATCTTAAAAATTAAAAAAAGTAAATTAGTGTAGTTGTGGTAATGTTACACAAAATAAGGCTTTATGACAATAATTACTACTATAAGCAATAACAACAAAAGATCCTAGTACATATTGATAAAGGTTTGAATTCCTCTGGAATAACCAACAGTTGAAAATATGCATATACATAGTGACATATGTATATGCAATATGTTTGAAGTCTTAAAACATAGAGTAAATACTAAAAAACAATAAAAACCAAATGAAAAAACTGCCATCATCATTAGCAATATTAAAACAGCTCTTAACAATTGATAAATCAATCAGAAAATTTAATTAGGATAAAGAATGTTCCAAGCAATCAATAAACTTGATATATTTACTCCTATAACAAACAATTGGAGAAAAATCCTCCTTTTCAAATATCCATAGAACATTTGTGAAAACCAACTAGTCACCAGAATATATCTAATCCAATTTTAAAGAATTTTTATCATACGGACTGTGTTCTCTGGTTCTCTGAACACAATGAAATCAAGTTAGAAATATATTTAAAAAGGACGACCACATTTTTAAAATGTAAAGACTAAATAACTCATGTGTCAAAAAATCAAAATAAAATTTGGAGAATGTTTAGAATTGAATTAAAATAAAAATATTACATATCAGATTTATGGTATGTAGCTAAGGCAGTACTTACACATTTATACAATTGGTCCTTGAACAATTTACAGGTTAGGGTGCCAACTGTCTGCACAGTTGAAAATTAGTATATAATGTTACCTACCAGTAGCCTACTGCCAACTGGAAGCTTTACTGATAACATAAAATAGTCACTTGACACATATTTTACATGTTGTACAAGGTCGGATAATTATAATTAATTCCACAAACTCATCCTAGAAAAAGTGCTACATACCTCGTTGCTGAATATCACTATGCTCACCTTGGAGATACTCCCTGTGGGAAGCTATGTACTGACACCAGCTCCTGGTCCACCCTTCAGAGCAATTTTGGAATTCTTTTTCTGGAATGACCATCAGAGCTGTCATCATGAGATGTCTGAAAATTAAGTTCATGAACTCATCCTAGAAACAAATGCTGTATATCTCATTACTGAATATCACGAAGGTCACCAGATGGCCAAGGGGACTACTTCAAAGCTGGCCATAGTGATATTCAGCAATGAAGTATGTAGCACTTTCCTAAGATGAGTTCATGAACTTAATTGTCAATAAAGCAAGCTAGGGAAGAAAAGGAAGAGGAAATTTTGGACTTACAGAAAAAAGACCATGGAGGACATGGGGAAAACAGCCATCTAAAAGCCAAGGAGAGAGGCCTCAGAAGAAACTAACACTGCCAAAGCCCTGATCTTGGACTTCTAGCCTCTAGAACTGTGTGAAAATAAATTTTTATTGTTTAAAAAAATAAATAAAGTAAACTAGGGAGAAGAAAATGTTATTAAATAAATCCTAAGGAAGAGACAATATATTTACTATTCATTACATGCAAGTGGATCATCATAAGAACTTCACCCTCATCATGTTCACGTTTGAATAGACTAAGAAGGTGAAAGAGGAGGAAGGGTTGGTCTCATTTTCTCCACACAGCAGAGGCAGAAGGTGGAAGGAGAGCAGGAGACGAAGGTGCACTTAGTGCAACTTTATGAAAATACATCATAATTTCTATCTCATTTTCTTTTGCTTTTTCATTTCTCAAAAAATGTTCTATATACTACCAATCCTTCCAGTTTGCTTTAGTTTCTGTGCCCATAATGTAGAAGGGTCCATGTCTTAAATAATCAGAATCCACCTACCAGATTGTCTAGCGTCAGTTTGTCTGCTGGCACTGCTCCTTCTATGTCTTCTTCCCCACTGTCTGGCACTAGTTATGAAGTGTTTATCTCCCGCTCTCTTCCTTCTGTTAATTCCTCTGCGTAGTGTCTTGCATTCCATCATGCTCCATGTCTTGAAATGCTTCACTCCCTACCTTTCCTTTTTTTCATTTTTGCCATATTCACAATCTCTTTCATAATTTCCTTAACTGGATCTGTTATAAATCCTGTGAAGTCATGTATAATATCTAGACTAAGTCTTCTTTAGCAGGAATTTATTATTTTGTGCTTGATAACTTTCACAGGTTTTCTGTAACAATAATGGCATCCTCAATGGTGTGTTCCTTCTGGCCTTTCATGATCTCTCTATTGTGCTTCTCTTCTAAAGTGTTGACAGTTCTTTCGACAGAGTGCTGTGCAAAATGAGCTTAAAACAGTGGAATTAGCCTGTTCCTTCCTGCCTTAAATCTGGGCTCTTTTCTCTTCCTTATTAATAAATATCCTTTGAGACTTTTATTTTTCCAGAATAAGCCACTTCTGTTTTCATTAAAAACCTTTTCAGGCAGATAACTTTTCTTTTTGATAATTTTATTCTCTTCTTCTACCTCTTGGTCAACAAAAGGTGCTTCTCCTGTTACTTTGATATTTTTTTAAGCTCAGTCTCTTCCTAAAGTCATCAAACCATCTTTTGCTGGCATCACATTCATTCTCTAGCTTCACATCCTTCACTTTCCTTCTGCTTTATGTCACATAATGACTTCACTTCTCATATTACATTTGAGTCTATGTATGCTTTTCTTTTAGCAACCCTGCACTCACATAAAAGCTGCATCTTTAATATATGATAAAAAGATATTTTGCAAAAATACAAGGTTTTCGTGCCTGGTGGCATAGCTATGGTGATGGCTTAGAAAATTTTCTTTTGTTTCTATCTCTCTCTTTTTATTTTTTACAATGGTCCTTATACTGGTTCATTTACCCTAAAATTGTGAGCAACAGCAGCTGCAGACCTCAGTCTACAGTACATATCAAACAATTCAACTTTTTCTTGTAGCATGACTTTTCTCTGCTTCTTGGATACAGAGAAAAGCACCACTAATGGCACTTTGTATGGACAGTGTTATTCAAGGTGTATGGTATGGTACTAAACATGGTGAAAAATACTTGAGAACCAGGAGAGATGACTTTTTACTGTAATGTGCAATTTATTGAAGAGAACTGTCATGCAGTAATAATTAGTATTACACAGCATTCTGAGAGTTTTTTCAAATTGTCACAAATCTACAAAATCTTTTCCAATATATTTATTGAAAAATATCCATGTATAAGTGGACCCAAGCAGTTCAAACCCATGCTGTTCAAAGGTCCACTGTATTATAAAAGAATGACTAAAGATTAATAAGGTAACCCTACAACATAAAAATTAAAATAAAAATAGTAATAGAGTTAGCACAAAAAAGTAGAAGGAAAAAAGTAATAAAGACAAAAGCAGAAATTAATAAAATAGAAAACAGAGAATCAATAAAACCAAAGTGGGTTTTTCATTGGTGTAATATATCAAATTGCTCAATGTCCGGTAAGATTGATTTAAAAAAAATAAGATCAAAGTAAAAAAAAAAATGTTAGGAATAAATAGAGGGGTCATGATTTCAGATGCAGAAGAAATCAAGAAAATAATAGAATATTATATGTAACATGCCAATATATTAAAGGCTTGGATAAAATGTTAAAAATCTCTTGAAGAGAAAATATTCAGATTGTATATGAAACCAGCACATTGTACCCCTTGATTGCACTATTGGACACAGCTATGATTTAATAATAAAGACAATAAAAAAAAAAGTAAAGCAAGGGCCAAGAATCAGTCTCTATACTATAGGAACCAAAGCTTCAAGGAAGGCTCTTAAACACCTGAAATGCCAGAAAACCCCCTTCCTGAGGAGGCTGAGGCACTAGCCAAACAGAGAATTATTTTCTACTCGTAATGCAAATATACATGTCCGGAACAAGGTTAGAAGAGGCTGATTCAGACAATCTCTGTCTTAAACTTGATTGTCACCCATCACTCCAAGTACCTAGTTAATGAATGCCTTGTATTCCAGGGACGCAGCAAAAAATAAAATAAAATAAAATAAAATAAAATAAAATAAAAATAAAAATAAAAATCCCTTGAAGAAATATAACATATCCAAACAAACTTGAAAAGAGAAAAGTTGAATAGTTCTGTTATAAAATAAATTGAATCAATAACATCTTCAGAAGAGTGCTAGAGTTGGAAGATTTTTTAAGAAAGTTCATCTAATGTAGACCTGCCTTTTGATCCTGCAACTCCTCTTCTAGGTGTATATACAAAAGACCAAAAAAATCACTTGGCAACAAAGATATTTGCACCAGATTGTTCATTGCAGCTCAATTCATAATTGCCAAGTCATGGAAGAAGCCCAAGTGCCCATCAACCCATGAATGGAGTAATAAATTGTGGTATATGTATACCATGGAATACTATGCAACATTAAAAAAAATGGATACTTTACCTCTTTTGTGTTTACATGAATGGAGCTGGAAAATATTGTATGGGAAGCCCGCACACTGTACTCCAAGCCTGAATCATTGTACACAGTTATGACTCAATAAAAAATAATTAAAAATTAAAAAAAAAAAAAGAAAAGGCTTAAATATCAATACATTCTGGCTGCAGGATGTTAAAGTATTTACTGAATCTTTGCCAGCATTAAACAATTTTAGTTTTTAATCAATGCTAGTTTGATTAACACATTTTGATAATGTAAATAATGCCCATTGTATCTAACAGTTTCAAAGTACAGAGACCCTGTAAAACCTTGAGAATACATAACAAAATAAGCTATGTAGATTAGGGCTTAACTTGGAAAATGACACTGGGCTTTTTTTAGACTCTACAGACTTCAGACACATTTTATCCTTAACGCTAACCTTCTCAAAGGCAAACTTAGGGTCCTCTACGCTGTACATTGTCACATTCAATTAAATTCCAGGACTTAACTTCTCAGTCTTGGACTCAAGAGCATATTAAAACAAATGCACTTTTTAAGAGACAAAAATTAATTTTCTAAGTACTTACTATATAGTAAACATTAATGTTGACCAAACCACCAACATCTTTTAAAAAAAATGCAGATTCTTCCAGAAAGTTCTTTTTTCTCAAGAGTTTTACTTATTTTAACTTCATTGTTCTGAATAATTCTGAGTTGATGATTATGTTCCATGACCTTTCAGGGATACTTGACTGTTATAACATACTTCCCTTATACAGAATGTTTCTGTTCTTTCTATAGGCATGGGACAACAGATGGAATAATTACTCTTGGATTCCATTTACTTCAAGTTCTACCACATATTTCTTCTAATCTCAAGCACCCCCCCAAATGTCCCTGCTTGGGAAGAAAAGATGAAAGATGATATAAACACTGTGTTCATAATTAAAATTCCCAAATGAATGATGCTATCTCTATGTAAGATAATACATGTAAAAATTCTCTAAACTCCAGAACTTCAAGTTTTTTGACTAAGATCCACCAATTTGAATATCAATTTAACCAAAGCTCAATTATCTTATGACTACAAGACAATGTAGGTATTAGCAGTACCTTGGTTTCCATCATACTTGCAAATATATACATACATAAAATCTTCATTAAAAATTCAAGGAATTTGCATAGCAACAATTCCCACTGCAAGGAAAAAAGACCAAATGCTAATAAAGTAATTGTTGACACTGTAAGAGTGAACTTTTAGTTTTCACAGAATAGTGATATTTCAAACATTTTGTAGACTGACAAAAAGTAACTTTCATTTTGCCAATTTTTTTAACTAACATAATCAACACCATTTTACCATTTAATTCATTAGGCTGAATAGCTAAACTTTAATAATTTACCATGACCAAGTAGGCTTCATCCCATAGACACAAGGATGATTCAACACACATAAATCTATAAATGCAATTCACCACATAAACAGATGCAAAAGCAAAGACCATTATCTTTTCCATTGACACAGAAAAATCATTTCATGAAAATCAACACCCTTTCATGATAAGAACGCTCAACAAAATTGGTATAGATGGGATACTCCTCCAAATTCTAAAGGCTGTATACAACAAACCTATAGCCAGCAGAATATTTAATGGGGAAAAATTAAAAACATTCCCACTTAGAACAAGGACCAGACAAGCTTGCCCACTTTCACACTTTTATTCAACATAGTGCTGGAAATTCTCCCCAGAGCAATCAGGCAAGAAAAGGAAATCAATGTGTTTCAAATGGGAAAAGTAGAGATGAAACTATTGCTCTTTCTTGATAATATGATCTCATATCTAGAAAACCCCAAAGTTTCAATGAAGAGACTCCTGGAAGTGATAAAAGAATTCAGCAAAGTCTCAGGCTACCAAATCAATGTACATAAATCAGTAGCTTTTATAGATGCCAACAACAGTCAAGCTGGGAAGCAAATAAAAGACACAACATCTTTCTCAGTAACAGCAAAAAAATAAAATACCTAGGAATATAAATATACTTAACAAAGACTTTAAAGGCCTCTATAGGGAGAATTATGAAACACTGAGGAAAGACTTTGCAGAGGACATGTATCATGCTCATGAGTAGGATCAACATTGTTAAAATGCCTATATTTCCTAAAGTGATTAGCAAACTTAGTGTAGTTCCCATTAAAATACCAATGCCATTTTTTGCAGATTTAGAAAAAATAGTTCTACACTTTTGTAAAAGAATACTTCATACTTAACTCATTGTGGATAAAAGACTTAAACCTAAGATAGAAAACTATATGAATTCTAGAAGAAAATGTTGAAAAAACTGTTATAGATATTGGCCTAAGCAAAGAATTCATGAAGAAGACGCCAAGCATTCACAGCAAGAACAAAAATAAATAAAGGGGACCCAATCAAATTAAAAAGCTACTGCACAGCCAAGGATACAATCAAAAGAGAAAATAGACAACCTACAGAATGGGGGAACATGTTTGCATGCCATCCATCTGATAATGGACTAATAACCTGAATCTACAAAGAACGCAAGCAAATCAGCAATAAACAACCAAACAACCCCATTAAAAAGAGGGCAAAAGACATGAACAGAAACCTTTTTAAATGAATATAGTCTAATGGCCAAAAAACTCATGACAAAATGCTCAACAACTCTAATCATTAGGAAAATGCAAATCAAAATCACATTAAGATATCACCTAATTCTAATGAATGACTCATATTAAAAAGTTCCAAAATAATAAATGCCGGTGTGGAGATGGAGAGAAAGGAACTCTTATACACTGTTGGCAGGACTGCAAACTAGTGCAACCTCTATGGAAAACTGTATGGAGACACCTCAAAGAATTTGAAGTAGACCTATCATTTGATCTAGCAATCCCACTCCTGGGTATACATGCAAAGGTAAAAAGGTCATTTTATAAAAAGAATAGCTGCACTTGAATGTTTAAGGCAGCACAATTCACCATAGCAAAACATGGAAACAACCCAAGTGTCCACCAATATATCAATGGTTTAATAAAATGTGGAATATGCATACCACAGAGTACTACTCAGCCATAAAAAAAAATGGCTATCAGACGAGATCGGGCGCGTTCAGGGTGGTATGGCCGTAGACTTAAACACTCAAGTTACAATGAGTTAAACATTCTTCAGTATGACAACCTTGACTTTCTTTGAATCTAGTTCCCATGGTTTTTTTCTTTAAATGCTTTCAAAACGATGTTGGTACTTCTAAGGAAAAATTTTCAGAAAATATAATATTCTCATTTTGCTTTAAACATTCTGTCTTAATGATTGATAACAATCTCAATAGTTTTTATAATGTATTTCTTACTTGTCTTCATTTAACCAACTTTGATAGTCTGGAATTTCTTTGTTTATACGTTTGTTTTGTTTGCTTCTCTCAAAGTAATGGAATTGTACATTATCTTCTAATGGATGTTTGAGGTGAAAATCCAAATTAGGAAATTATTACTGGAGTTCCTTTCTCTCAGAGAAACTATGCTACAGATACAAAGCCAAACAAGAAAATATCAAATTCCCATAACTGAGGGCCCCTAAATGATTTTTAAAAATTCAAATTTCATACAATACAAGAAGAAAATGAATACCAGAGTATCCTGGGACAGCTGACTATACAACACATAACCGGACTCCAGTGGTGTTGGTTAAGGTCCTTTCTTTCTCTCCCTTCTACTTGTGGAAATCCCTCCCTTCTACTACTGCTCAGATCCCATGACTCTCTTCCTTCCCTCATTCAAGAGTAATGTGCCAGGCATTGTTCTAAGGAACAGTGGTGAGCAAAAGTAGTGATGGTCCCTGCCTGCCAGAGCTTGTGTGCTCTACATCCAGTCTTAATCCTCCAACACCAACAGGCAGCGAAGGACAAGAATGGGGCAATATTCTCACACAGCCCATCTCTAACATTTGCAAAGTTCAGGGCAAGAATATAAATGAAGACCCATAACTGCATATTCAAATACTGTAAGTTAAGCTAATGAATATGTTCTGTTTGTCCACCTTGACCTTCATAATGACATGAAAGGCCACATTTGACTTAAGAATTCCAGCCAGAATGTAGGGATGCTGGAGGTGTCTGGCACCCTCCTCTTTCTACCCCCAGGTCTGTCCAACACCACAAGAGGCCTCACCTCTACATGCTCATGGACGTTAGAGCCAGCTCATCAATCTCCATTCACACTTCTCCAAATAACTGCTCTGTAGACACCCTTTGGGCCTAAGGGTGTACACATTGGTTTCCTCATCTGTCTCCAGTAAAAACCCCCGCAAAGAAGCCCCAGCAAGCCCTAGAAGCAGGCTGTGACTGTAAAGCAGAAAATACACAGAGTATTATGGGGCACTCTAGAAGACAGGGCAGAGGCTCCCAGTAAATACATTCCCTTGGTCCAGTAGATCCCTTGCCTATGAGAAGGGGCCAGAAAGAAGAGGGCCAGAGGCCAGGAAGGGCCTGTTGCCCAGATCTAAGGATAGTAATGAGTTCATGAAGTACTGAGGTAGATTATATTTTTCAGTATTGGTGAAGAACAGCATTAGGAAAGAGGAAGAGAGGGGCCATGGACAAGGATACTGTCCTGATGTCACCAAGTGATCCCTTCCCCCACGCCCACCCCTATGCTCCTCCCACGCAGGAGGCCAACAGCAGCAAAGTGAAGGGAAAAGGGGGAGGCCCAACACTCCACTGTTACACTCTGCCCTGATACAACTCTCCCTGCAACAGCAAAGTGCACAGCCCAGAAGAAGGGGGGACCAGGGGAGGGGCAAGAAAGAAGTAGAAGGAAACTGAAATTTATTGACACTCCACTCCACACCAGTTCTGCCCATCTCAGAGAGACAGAAACATAAACACAAAATTTCAAACAAAAGCAGCAGCATTTTAAAAGTTGTTTATTAAATTATACCAAAACAAAAAAATTTTTTAAGAAAAGTAAAACACCATAGGCTTTTCTGTGTTTTTATAAGACTTACACTGTAGCACCGCCAACGCAGGGACCCCACTGTCATATCAATCATAGATGTTTCTAACCTGGGAGAATCAAATGCTTACATTATTAAAAATGGCAAAGGCCACACAGAGACTGGCCAGTAACGTCATGACTCTGTTACCCAACCCCAGTCATAAGATGCAGGACATTGGTCAAAAGGATTTCTACCTGACGAAGACCACACGCAATCCCTCCAAGCCAGAGACACCTGGCAGGGAGGCTGCCTCTCGTGATCATTATAGTAGGTAACTCTTCTTCCACTCCCTCTGTTTATCTACCAGGTAGATGCTGTAGGCCCTAGGGAAATGCTCACGGGGCCACTCAGCAGCCCTCTACATCAGGTACATTCCGTATTACATGATTACACTTCTACCTGAATTGTAACACCCTCTTCTCCCCCAACACCAGCCCTCACCCTCACAAGAATTAAGATCCTTCTCTTTTTTCCTGATATACCTTTTATTTTATTTGAATTAATTGTTTATTGCTGAGTTCTGTGGAAACAGAGTGTATGATCAAATCTCATATGTCACATGCTCAATATTGGGAAAGGCGTTTTAAAACATGCCTGCCGTGCTCTGGAACTGCGCTTTGACACCGATCTTCTTTTCACAAGACTTTACCAACTGTTATTACTACTATCTGCCCTTTTAGGCTGGAAAAAACTGAGTGCAGAGAGATTAAGCAAGTAACTCAAGACCACAAAGCTAGAAAGTCTCTGAACACACCAAACAGACCTCTACCTCTATCTTAAAGCTATAGAGTTACTCTCTTTCCCCTAGAGTAGTTTCCTGCCTGCCTGAGCAGCTGATTTCAGAGTGGCTAGCACATCAGACATCCATCAGCTCCATCAGCTCCATCTCACCTTAAATAGGCTTTTAAGAACTCACCCACAATAACAATAGTAAAATACTGTGTTAATAACCATACTTTACAGTTTAAAAAGAACTTTAAAAATAATTTTTAAGAACCAAGACAGTAGAAAGAATCTAATAAAGACAAAAATAGGAATTAATGAAAGAGAAAACAAAGAAACTAGACTTAATTAGTACACCAAAAAAGATACTTGGAAAAGACCAAATCACGGTCTAGTCTTCTCTTTCAAAAGAGGAAAAATACAAGTAAGCAACATTTGAAATGAGAAAAGGGACATAATTGCTAGTTCAGTATTCACAGAATAGTACAGATTTATACTAATAGATTTACAACTCTAACAACAATTGTCTAGGAAACTGCATATGCATTAATTCATTCAATGAATATTTACTGAGGAACTCTTTTATGCCAAGCACTGAGGCTATGGCACTTAAAAAAACAGACAAAGTCCCTCCTGTTGTGGTGTTTTCTTTAGGAGATAGGGTTGATAGACAGAAATAAAAATATATATATAGCATGTCATATGGTGATACATGCTACAAAGGAAAATGAAGATGTAGATAGTGGAGTGGCTGTGACTCCCAACATGTAGCCAGGGAAGGGTGGAGCTACTAGAGCCAAGGGGAAGCAAAATGCCCAGAGTTCACCTTGTTCAAGTTCAGTGAGGACAGGAGCAAAGGGATGGCATAATCTGACATGCTTTTAAAAGAAGCATTGTAAGTCAAAAAGACCCAAAACAGGCAAAATAACTATATGAATCAATAACTATGGGAGAAATTAGAAAAGTTATTTAAAAAAGAAAACTTTCAAAAAGTGAGCTTTCCAGGTAAAATTGCAACAAGATTGAAGAAATGATAACCCCTATATGGAAACATTCTGAATGTTTATAAGGCTCATGATGTCTGGAAAACAAACCAGATAAGGATACACAGTAAGTCACCACTTAACAGCATAGATAGGTTCTTGAAAACTGTGACAATGTATAAGGAAATCAGTTTTATCAACCAGGAATCAATGTTTTCCTCCTCAATGTTTTACATGACCTTTTTTTTTCTTTTGCAGCTTTTGGCCGGGGCTGGGTTTGAACCCACCACCTCCGGCATATGGGGCCAGCGCCCTACTCCTTTGAGCCATAGGCACTGCCCCTCCTCAATATTTTAATGAAACAACATTGAACAAAAGGATATTATTCAAAGGCCTGTTCTCCAGAGAATTCTCCTTCCCACTGTAATCCCTTTTTCTAGTATGTGTACAAGCATGTACTTACATACATACACACACACACACACACACACACACACTTACTTTATAGACTGATGGTTCCCAAACCTCAGTTATTTGGGTACCACCTTCACAACTTCTGACACATTCAGATTCCATGTATAATACATATAAATATTATTTAATTAATGTTTGCTTAAATTGGCAGATTTAAAAGTCAAATATGTATTACTATTATAGATAGAAAACTATTATCATTTTTTAAAATTAATTAAAATAGTTGCATAACTGTTATATTTTTTAAAATATTTACCACATATTATCTAAGAGCAGCTCACATTCAGTCAGTACTTGGTACTGGCACATTGATCATATTTTGAGAAACATCACTACAAGCCAAACTCACTTAAGACCCTAGATACAAAAAATGTTAAGTATAATATTAGAAAATCTATTACAGAAAATAATTTAAAGGATAATATATCATGACCAAGCAAGTTTTATTCCAGAAATAAGTGAAATATAAGAATAGCTTCTGGAATTTTTATTCCAAAAAAAAGGTGTATTATTGGAATAAAAGAGTGGCTCAACATTGCAGAATCAACTTATATGTGCATATTAAATGTATACACATATATATGTATAGAGACCCATGTGGATAGACTACAGAGCACATTCAAAACCATTCATTATCTTTTTAAAATTAATAGCACTCATAGGGAGAAAAACAGGCAGAGAATTATTATAAATTATTACCAAGGTCTTAGAACTCATACAGTTAAAGGTGTGGTTCTCAACCAGGGATGAATGTGTACCCCAGGAGACATTTGGTAATGTCTGGGGATATTTGATTGTCACAAGTGGTGTGGTTGCTATTGGCATTCACCAGGTAGAGAACAGAAATGTTAAAAATCCTGCAATGAACACACCTTGGAGTTCCCCACAACAAATAATTAGCTAGTCCAAAATGCCAATAACGACAAGGTTGAGAAACCCTGACTTAGAGAAAATGCAGCATCTAACGCCAAATCTGAGTCCAAGTCCAAGGCTCTTTTCATTACAATACACTTTATCCTTATCAACAAATTTAAACATTATTTCTATGGAAAAATGCATATTGAATTCCAAATAACCAACTCTAAAACTTACTTAAACACATGATTAGGAGAGAGAACAGCTCACTCAACAAGGAGCATTCTCCCCCAACACGCTATGGTCAGATGCTTTAGGAGCAGTCCACCAAAGCGTTTGTCCAGCTAATTTTCTCCTGTGACATTAACATTCCTCTTTGACCCCAATATGTTCTGAAAACCTGAGTCATAGTTTTAAACTGTCCTGGACATTTTAAATACTGTTTGCTTATGCCATTATTATATATTGAGGAGAAGGAAACTGAACTTTCTTAAATATATTTATATCCCTCTGGAACTTTCTCTAGAAGAGTACCGCTTCATGAAAAATGAAGGAAGACATAACGACATTGCTTTTCTTCAGCTAACTCTCCCGACCTACTTTTTCCAACGTGTTTTCCACTCTTTCACGATGACTGCAGAGGAGAGAAAAGAACAGGTAATAAACCATCTGTGCCAAATAGAGAAGCATGTATCCATCAATCTCTGGGTATGCTCAAGACAAACAAGCTAAATATTGCCATCCTTCCCTGCACTGCAGCTAAAACACAAATTATAAAACTAAACCGCTGAACATTTTCACCAAGATCACAGTTTAAGAGCAGGCAAAAGAAAACTACTGGTTTCTCGCTGTAACTGATAGGCAGGAAATGTTTGACTTTCAAAGTTCATGGATTTATAAAAAGCATCAGTGTGTGCAGAGGGCTGTGTGTAGGATGAGTAGGTGGGGCTATAATAAGAAAGAACAGTATTTTGGTTCTTTGGCATATTTAATTCCTTCACCCCAGCCTCCCACTGCTATCTGTGTGCAAATCGCCTCAGATTGGGCCTCCCCAACCTTCTCCTTTCTTTTCCCATTATCCCCTCACCCCCCTCCAAAGGCATTTTAACATGGAATAAGCATACTTTTTTCTTTTTCCTTTTTTTGTTTACCTGTTTATTACAAAGGATATTTTAAAGGATACAAACAGTCATATGAAAAGATACATAAAGTTTGAAAGTGTCTCTAGAGAAGGGGCTTCCATCCCTGTGGAGTTGGGGTACACACCCTCCTGGCACATGGAGGAAAGTCTGGTTCGCCTTTCTGTAAGCCTCCATGTGTTCAGATGACCAGAAGCTCTCCAAACCCAGTCCTTTTGAGTTTTTTATGGAGGCCTCATTGTGCAGGCACGATCGATTAAATAACTGGCTATTGGGCAGCACTTGTGGCTCAAAGGAGTAGGGCGCTGGCCCCGTATGCCAAAGGTGGCGGGTTCAAACCCAGCTCTGGCCAAAAACTGCAAAAAATAAATAAATAAATAACTGGCTATTGGTGATCGGATTAACCCTTGCCCTTCTTCCCTCTTCAGAGGTCATGGATAGAGCTCAAGTCCCAGCCTTCTACTCATGGCTTGGTCTTTCTGGCCACCTAGGGGCTACCAGGCACCAGTCAACCATAAACACATAAAAAGACATCACTTTGGAGATTCCAAGAACTTTAGGAGTTGTATGCCAGAAACAGGAACAAAGACAAAATACCATATAGTTCACAATATCACCAGTCAACCCCTGGTCTTTGAACCCTTATATCAAAGGGAAATACAACCATACACTGGGACATTCAATCATTAATAACTAGTCCAGCCCATCGTATTATACGAATACTTCCCAGGGTGGGCCACTTAGGTTTGCAGACATCCTTTCAATCTTTGCCAGGTCTCAAAAGCAGAAATGGTCTCAGCAAACATATAGCTTCCCCCTTTCTGGCATCTGTTATAATTGAGCAAAGAGACAATATAATCTATTCCTCTGAACCTCTTTTGAGCTTACCTCAATTCATAACCCAATTATCCATTTCTTTACGTTCAGCTACTATTCCTTCCTCTCTCCATTAATTTCTAAACTTTTCTACCTTTGGAAGGACATTGGAACCAGCCATTGTGTGGGTCTAAATTACAGGAAGCAATAATAATCCAGCAAGCACCTCGTCCCTCAGTGCACTCCCATCTTGATGGGCTAAGGTTACATAGCTATCTTTACTACCAGGCAACACAGGCGCTTGGCCTCAGAGTCCCAATTTTGCCAGATAGGGTGAAGGCACAGCCCACCTCCATCAGGCATCTATGAAGGAATTCTGCACTTGTAGTTGCAGCCCTGGTCCTAGGACCAAGGAAAAAAAAAAGTTGAAATGATGTCAACTTTCCAACTTCTGAAATTTTCAATTTTTCAACTCCTCAGTGCTAGGCCATAATATTCCCGAACAAGGAAGATAAATAAATGGGGGAGAAGGAAAGAAAAAAGTATAATCATTCTACCAGGGTACTCTTCCTTTGGCAAGAATTGCATAGTCATAATCAGCATCCTCCTCCATCCCCCCTGCCCCAGATCAACCAGGAAAATGAAGGAAAATCCAATGGGATGCTCCTTTAGCCCTACTCATGTTGAGTGTTGACCACACACTCCTGAGGGGATGTAAGCCAGCCCTTTATGCTTTTATCTCTACGTTGAGGGATTATCTTTTAAAAGATGCCCTTGTTCTATTTCATAATTTGAAAAAAAAGCCTTCCAGTCCTCAATAGTAAAGACACTGATTTTTTAAAGGAGGGTTTTTACAATTATTTTCCACAAATATGAGAATTACTATATTACTTCTTTGCTTAGCTATTTTTTTATGGTGTGATCAAAAGCCCAGAAGAGCTTATGATAAGTACTTGTAAATACTGTATAGCACTGTGGTTTTAATTAGTAGTATGAAAGTAATTTAACAATGACTTATTTTCCCCTCAGAATTATAACCACAAGCAATTAGTAGTGAGGACTGTGAGGACTTCTCCCATACTCTCCTGAAAATCTTAAAAACTTAGACTTCATAGTCCAATTGATGATGATGTAGGTGCAGTAGAGAAATTACGTTTGGAATTATAAAATATTAAACTTCCTAAATGTGAAATCAGAACCACGAAAAATGTAATTTAAAAAGTTTTTCAAAACATCAATCAGTATTCCATTCATTTTCTGGAATCATTAATGTGGAAATGGACTTTAAATTAAGATTGAATGCTATATTGTAAGCTGCACAGATACAAATTAATTTCACAACCTACCCTCAAACCTACTACACTGATACCTTCATTTCATTCATCAAACAAATACATGAGTAGCAGACACAATAGTAGGGGTTACAAATTCTGTGGTCAACAAAGCAGAGATGGGCCAGCATAGAGCTTACTGCCTGGTATTAAATAAACGTATGATTACGAATTATGACTGGTATGACTAAAGACCCAAAGAGGGCTAGGAGATAATATTCCTGAACAAGGAAGGTAAATAAAGTCAAAGCCAGAGGTACTGAAAGGTTAGTTTTGCATGAGAAAAGTGTAATCCAAAAGGCAGAGCTGCAAAAGGCAGCCAGTGATACAAAAAAGGTTTCTGGAGAGACCAGAGGGGGAGGAAGGACTGAGAAGGTAGGAGAGAGGTCAAGACGAAAGCAGCCACTCAGAGCAGGCCCTGAGAATCAGAACTTGGCATCCTTGGTAATAGGAGTTACGGTGTCACAAGTGAGGCCACCCGACAGATTCTCTTTCAGATAGTGTCCCTCACTGAGGCCAGCCCACTGCACATGCTGTGGACCAGATGTGACAAATGTCAATACCCACAGGGGCCAAGAAGGTGAGGAAAATTGATGGGGACATCTGTATGCATCCCTGTGTGAAAGGTGGAGACCTGGAAAACAGGCAGGGGACAATGTGCACTGCCTGGGTCACAAGGGCCACCTAATGATTTTTCAAAGAGAGCTAGAAATATGAATTTCCTTTCATGTGAAACATTCCCATTTTTTAAATGCTCGTCATCCCTAATTATTAGAGAAATGCAAATCAGAACTACCCTGAGATACCATCTAACCCCAGCAAGAATGGCCCACATCACAAAATCTCAAAACTGCAGATGCTGGCGCAGATGTGGAGAGAAAGGAACACTTTTTCACTGCTGGTGGGACTGCAAACTAATACTGCTTTTTTGGAAGGAAGTATGGAGAACCCTCAAAGAACTGAAGCTAGACCTCCCATTTGATCTTGCAATCCCATTACTGGGCATCTACCCAGAAGGAAAAAAAATCCTTTTCTCATAAGAACACTTGCACTAGACTGTTTATGGCAGCTCAATTTATAATCGCCAAAATGTGGAAACAGCTTAAATGCCCCCCAACCCAGGAATGGTTTAATGAGCTGTGGTATATGTATATCATGTAATACTATTCAGCCATTAAAAAAATGGAGACTTTACATCCTTTGTATTAAACTGTATGGAAGTGGAACACATGATTCTTAGTAAAGCATCACAAGAATGGAGAAGCATGAATCCTATGTACTCAATTTTGATATGAGAACAATTAACAACAATGACACAGTGGGGGAGGGGGAAGGGGAGAGCAGAGAGAGAAGAAGGGAGGGGGTTGGGAAAAGGAAGAGCAGAGAGAGGGAAGGAGGGAGGTGGGTGGGGTCTCGGTATATGACACACCTTTTGGGGCAAGGGGCAATTGTAAGAGGGACTTTACCTAACAAATGCAATCAATATAACCTGGTTTCTTATACTCTCAATGAATCCTCAATAATAAAAAAAAAAAGATAGAAACATTCCCGTCTTTTAAGGCTATCTGGGACAAATAAAGCAAGGATGAGGTCCACTGCTTTGCAACTTTCCTTAAATATTTTATGTCAGTTATCTACATTCAAAAGGTTTTGTTTCCTAACACTTCAACTAGTTTCACTTTTTATTATACCATTAATGTAGTATTCAGGATAAGTAAACAAAAATTTATAGGCGAATCCATTCCACTATTCTTGTCCTTTATTCTTTAAACCTAAAAAGTTCATAAGTATTTCAGAAATGGCATGGAAGATAGAATAGTACATTATACAATAATATTCCACATTTCATATGTAAATGTCACTGTCTTTAAACATTAATCTACCACAATGGTGGTGATGGTGGTGGTGGTGATTTCACCTTTCACAGTCATGCACATAAAGAGCATTCAATAATCATTTACTACACTTTCAGCCTGATGCTAAGCCCCTGTCCTAAAAGAGCTTATATTCTAGTTGGCGAGAAAATACTCAATCCTATAAACAATTAGCAGACAATGGAAACAGTATATAATTAAATATTTAACTGCACAGAGCAAATGAACACAGGAAGGTGCCGTGAAAGTAAGACTCTGAGAGGCCTGTTATAACCTGAAAGGATTTGAATGGACATAGAAAAGCAGATAAAGGAAATCCTATGCGGAAAAATGGAGTGGGTAAAAGGGATCTTCCACCAAAAATAGAGTGGGTAAAAGCTGCTATCCAAATTGGCAACCGGTTTGCTACCAGTCAGTGAAGTAAGTACAGAAATAAAGGGTAAGTGGATAGAAACTTTTCTAGCACTTTAACATTGCTCCAACACCTAAGCTCATGGTTCCACGGACTTGGCTTGCTAAACAAGTCGTAGACCAGTTAGAACACACGTAGCATAAGCTGCACGCCAGTCGTGGACAGCAGGACCATGTTATGACATAAACTTTTTATCCAGTGAAAATCAATTTTTGTTAGTGGTGAAAGGTGAGAGTCCAGTTTCAGTCTTTTACAAGTCGCTAGCCAGTTCTCCCAGCACTGTTGGTTAAATAGAGAATCTTAGTCCCTAATGTACGTTTTTGTTAGGCTTATCAAAGATAAAATGATATGTGGCTGAGTTCATCTCTAGATTCTCTATTCTCTTCCATATATCTACATCTCTATTTTTGTGCCAGTACTATGCTGTTTTAATCATTATAGATTTGTAGTATAACTTGAAGACTGACAACGTGACACCTCCTGATTTTTTTTTATTTCTAAGTAATGTAAGGGCTAGTCAAAGGCTTTTTATGATTCAATATAAAATAAGGTACTATTTTTTCAAGTTCTTTAAAGTATGACATTGGTGCTTTGATAGGGATTGCATTAAATCTGTAGATTGTTTTGAATAGTATGGACATTTTAACAATGTTGATTCTTCCCAGCCACAAGCATGGTTTTTTAGCAATTTCTTTCCTCAGGGTTTCAGAATTCTCATTATAGAGATCTTTCACATCCTTTGTTAGGCAAATTCCCAGAAGATTTCATCTTCTTTGGCACTACTGTAAATGGAATAGAGACTTTGACTATATTTTCACCTTGACTATTGTTGGCATATGTAAAAGCTACTGTTTTCTAAGTATTGATTTTGTATTTTGAGACACTGCTATATTCCTTGATCACTTCTAAGAGCTTTATAGTTGAGTCCCAGGGCATAAGATCATGTCACCCACAAAGAGTGAGATTTTGACTTCCTCTGACCCCATTTGAATATCCTTGATCCCTTTCTCTTGCCTCATAACAATGGCTAGGACTTCCATTACTATGTTGACTAGCAGTGGTGACAATGGGCATCCTTGTCTAGTTTCTGAGTGGAAATGTTTTCAGTTTTACTTCATTCAATATGACATTGGTTGTGGGTTTGCTGTAGATGGCCCCTCTCAGTTTAAGGAATGTCCCCTCTGGGCAGCGCCTGTGCTCAGAGGGTAGGGCACCGGCCCCATATACCGAGGGTGATGGGTTTGAACCCGGCCCTGGCCAAACTGCAATAACAACAACAACAAAAAAAAAAAAATAGCCAGGTGTTCTGGCAGGCACCTGTAGTCCCAGCTACTCGGGAGGCTGAGGCAAGAGAATCATCTAAGCCCAGGAATTGGAGGTTCCTGTGAGCTATGATGCCAAGGTACTCTACCAAGGGCAATAAAGTGAGATGCTTATCTTTAAAAAAAGAAAAGAAAAAAAATAAATGTCCCATCTAAGCCTATTTTCTTAAATGTTCTAATCATGAAAGGATGCTGGATATTATCAAAAGCTTTTTCTAAATCAATTGATAGAATCATATGGTCTTTGCTTTTTTTTTTTTATTTATGTGGTGTATCACATTTAGAGATTTACATATGTTGAACCAAACTTGTAACCCTGGGACAAAACCAACTTGATCATGGTGTATTTTATTTTTAGTGTGTCATTGAATTCTGTTTACTAGGATCTTATTGAATATTTTTGCATCAACGATATTGGTCTATAGTTTTCTTTCTTTGTTGGGTTCTTTTCTGCTTTGGGGATCAAGGTGATATTTGCTTCATAGAATGTGTTGAGGAGGATTCCTTCTTTTTCTGTTTTGAAAAAGGTTATGTAATATAGGTACTAGTTCCTCATTGAAGGTTTGGTAGAATTCTAATGTGAAACCATCTGGTCCCAGACTTCTCTTTTTTGGGAGATTTTGTACGGTTGATGCTGTTTCACTGCTTGATACAGGTCTGTCCAAAATTATTAATTCTTTCTGGTTTAATCTAGGAAGGTGGTGTGCTTCCAGGTATTGGTCCATTTCCTCCAGATTATATTTATGAGAATAGTTTTGTTTTTTTTTTTTTTGTAGTAATGATCGAAGATTTTTTTGAATTTCTGTGGTATCTGTTTTTGTTTCTTATCTTATCTGTTGTTATCTGTTTATCATTTATGATTGACATTATTAGAGATTTTACTTTTCTATTTTGGGTTAGGCTAGCCAAGGGTTTATCACTTTTCTTATTCTTTTCAAAGAACCAACTTTTTGTTTCCTTGATCTTCTGAATGATTCTTTTGTTTTCAATTTAATTTAATTCTGCTCTAGTTTTGGTAATTATTTCTTTTCTTCTGTTGGGTTTAGGGTTGGAATGTTCTTCCTTTTCCAGTTGCTTGAGATGGCACATTAGGTTGTTGACTTTCTCTCTTTCTGTTTTCTTGATGATGGCTTCTATGTTATAAATTTTCCTCTTAGAATTACCTTTGTAGTATTACACAGGTTTTGATAATTTGTGTCTTCATTATCATTTTGTTCTAAAAATTTGATGATTTCCTTCTTAATCTCATGTTTGACCCAGCTATCATTCAACATTAGGTTATTTAGTTTCCATGACTTTGTTTGAATATGAAGATTTCTGTTGCTGTTGAGTTCAACTTTTATTCCACGATGGTCCAAGAAGATATAAGGAATAATTTCTATTCTTTTTAATTTGTTAAGGATAGGCTTGTGTCCTAAGATATTATCAATTTTGGAGGATGATCCATGGGCTGATGAGAAGAATGTGTATTCAGTTTTATTAGGATGAAATGTTCTGCAGATGTCTGTTAAGTCCATTTGTTCTAGGGTCAAGTTCAACTCCATTATTTCTTTGTTTGATTTCTTCTTGGAGGATCTATTCAGAACTGACAAAGAGGTGTTAAATCTCCAACAGGACAAGAAAATATTACATTGTTCATATCCATTAGGGTTTGTTTTATAAATTGAGGAGCATTAAGGTAGGGAGTGAATTAGTGAAGTCTCTTCATGTTGAGTGTTACCCTTGACAAATGCGTAGTGTTGATCCTTGTCTTTCCTTATCTTTGTTCATTTAAATCCTATTGTATCTGCAAATAAAATTGCAACCCCTGCTTTAAATGATTTCCATTTGCCTGTATTATAGATGTCCATCCCATTACCCTGAGTTTTTTTTAATCCTTTGAGGTAAGATGAGTCTCTTATAGGCAACAAGAATTTTTGTAACCAGTCAGCCAACCTGTGCCTCTTTAGAAGACAATTTAAGCCATTCACATTAATCGAAAAAATTGATATGTATGGTAGTGTTTTGGACATGATGTTTTCAAAGGCCCAGTGCATATTTTTAATCCTTTCATCATTGTGGAAATTAGGTTTTGTTCAATAAATTCTGGGTGAGTTTACTTTGTTGGTAGACCATTGTGCTGGTCATTGTGGAAAAGGGATCTGATTATTTCCAGGAGAGCTGGTTTAGATATGGCACATTTCCTCAACATGTGTATGTCAGTAAAATATTTGATTTCTTGATCACAAATGAAAAACTCAGTTTAGCTGGATACCAGATCCTGGGCTAAAAGTTGTTTTGTTTTAGAAGATTGAAGGTCGATGACCATCCTCTTCTGACTTGAAAAGTTTTGGCTAAAAGATCTGCTGTCATTCTAATATTTTTCCCTTTGTAGGTAGTGCTTTTCTTACATCTGGCTGCTTCCAGGATTTTCTCCATAGTAATTTTGGCAAAATTAATTACCATGTGTGTAGGAGATGCTTTATTTAGACTGAGTCTTGCTGGGGTTCTGAAACTACTATGTGAATTTCTGTATCTCTTTTGTTTGTTTGTTTGTTTTTGGCCGGGGCTGGGTTTGAACCCACCATCTCTGGTATATGGGGCTGGTGCCCTACTCCTTGAGCCACAGGCACCACCCAGAATTTCTGTATCTCTTGCAATTCTTGGGAAATTCTCAACAATATCTTGGAGTAGAGCATCTGTGCCTTTAGGACCACCCTCTTACACTTTAGGAATTCCTACAAGTCGTATGTTTGATATTTTGAAATGATCCCACAACTCTCTCATGAAATGTTCTGTTCTTGTTTTCCATTTTTCTGCTTATTTGAATGCTTAGGATTGTTCAAAAGCCTTGTCTATAATTTCCAACATCCCTTCTTCTGCCTATTCAACTTTGTTACTGAGGGATTCTACTGAATAATGAAGTTCCTCAAATAACTTTTTTACTTCCTTGAACTCTACTGTATCTTTTCTCATTTTGCCCATATCCTTGGTGACTTTGTCCTTGAATTCATTAATTTCTTTAGAAATCCTTTGAACTATTCTTCGGATTTCTATTTCCATCTTTTCTTCCATTCTATTTGTCTTATTTGCCATCTGAATTCTATTTCTTACAATTCAGCTATTTGTCTATGAATGCCTTCTTCTATTGTATCTCCTTTGTCATTCCTTGGGGGAGTTGATCTACTCTGATTATTCTTGTTGCCAGAGTTCTTTAGCTGGTTCTGCCCCATGAGTATTTTCCACAATTTGGCAATTAAAGGAGAAAATCCTGGAAGTAGCCAGATGTAAGAAAAGCATTACCTACAAAGGGAAAAATATTAGAATGATAGCAGATCTTTTAGCCAAAACTTTTCAAACCAGAAGAGGATGGTCATTGACCTTCAATCTTCTAAAACAAAACAACTTTTAGCCCAGGATCCAGTATCCAGCTAAACTGAGTTTTTCATTTGTGATGGAGAAATCAAATACTTGAGATTGGATAGGGGGACTCAGGAAGTGGAGTTAACAAGCCCTTTACCAATGAGCTAGAGCTTATGATTGTGTCTTTTCCCCTACAGCCTTACAAAGGTCCCTTTCAGAGCTTCAGTCAGAGATGTTGAGGATCTGCTTCATGATACAGCACAAGCTGGCTCTGTCTTGAAGTCAGCCAGCCTCTACCCAATTCTAACAAGTTGTAATATTAGGCTGAAATCTCAGCTGGGGAAGAGATACCAGCAACTCTGGCACCCCACTCCGCATAAGTAAAAGCTGGAGGAGGAGAATCAGTCCCTTCCACTACAAAACAAGCACAGCTCAACCTCAGAGGGTCCCCATGGCTGTCCCCATGTGGACAGCCCAGGTAAAGAGTTCTAACCAGATTGTCCCAAGCAGAACAATCACTTCTCTACAGGGATAGTTCGAAGGTTTTCCAATGGCTCGATTGTGGAAATCCACAGGCAGTTCCATCCCACAAACTGCAGGGGATGGAAGCTGGACCTCTCTGGTGAGCTGAGTCAGAAAAGATTGCCCATCATCATGGCATGTCTCTCTGTCCCATGTGGCCCTCTCTTCCTGCCCCCCCACACACACACTTGCACTCAAGTCACTGTTTCCAGTGGCCCACACAATGCCCAGGCCACTCAGGGAATTGCCAAACACTCCAGGCTTTGAAGGGGACAGACCTTCAGACTGCCCAAGTGAAGGTGGAAGGGTGGACTGGGAGTTCAGAAATGTGGGGGAAATACTTGTTCAATTTTATGCTGGGCAGGATGATGCCTCGGCTCACAAGTGGGACCCCACTGGAGAAGGAGGCCCAGTGTTTAGTGGCTCTCTCCCATAGGATAAAATGAGAGATCTTTTGTTCCCTGATCACTTGCAGAGAGCTCACAGCAAGACTCTTGTTTGGGGGAGGGGTCTCTTGTCCTCTTGGCAATTGGCTTTGTACATGGAATTTGTTTTCTTGGATCCTCTTTCTTTCTTTCTTTCTTTCTTTTTTTTTTTGTAGACACAGAGTCTCACTTTATGGCCCTGGGTAGTAGAGTGCCGTGGCATCACACAGCTCACAGCAACCTCCAACTCCTGGCCTTAGGTGATTCTCTTGCCTCAGCCTCCCGAGTAGCTGGGACTACAGGTGCCCACCACAATACCCGGCTACTTTTTTGTTGCAGTTTGGCCAGGGCTGGGTTTGAACCCACCACCCTCAGTATATGGGGCCGGCGCCTTACCAACTGAGCCACAGGCACCGCCCTGGATCCTCTTTTGTAAAGTTGCAGCTTGCCTCAGCAGAGATGACATGCATTTGTGTATCTTCTTTCTCAGCTCAGCTCTCCACCTTCAGCTTCACTGAGTCCATTTCTGTCAAGTATCTCTCCCTCTGGACAGGAGCCTCTGGCAAAAGCTACCTCTAAGTCATCTTCCTTCCAATCTCCATGTATACCATTTTTATAATTTTTTCTTTTTTCTTATGAGACATGTGTGCAGTATTGATAATTTTTTTCTTTTCTTATGCTATTTTTATTCTGATTATTTATTGATTTGTAATTTTGTCCACTGAATCTAATAATAAAACATCTGAGCTTATATTTTGCATGTCTGGCTCTTATTTTATTTTCTAGTAATTCACATTATTAGTCCACAATATATTGGGAATTAAAATTTAGAAAAATAACTAGTCCTTCTCTGAAAAATATTGATCTATTACATACTTTTAGAACCCAGCCAGTTATTCAATCATAGCTTTCCCTAGGGCCATATTTTCCAAAATTCAGAATGTGTTGCTTAGTAATGGACTATACATTAAATTATATTGACTCAGATAGTAATAACTCACCACAGCTGAGCTGTCCAGAAGAGCTCTGGGTTTCTTAGTAAGCATCAGTGAAACTACGTACAGGTAACAGGCTATCTATCCCTTTCCTCCCTGGCTTGGGTACAGAACCAGTACTCACAGGATGTTACAGTGAAATTCAGCCAAAGGTACATTTATTAGCCAACAGGCAGCAAACCTGTTTTGTAGCTCAAGGACGTCCCAATATCTTCCTTCTACATGGGTCACTATGAAAGTTTTGAGACAGACCATGATATTACACTTACAGGAAACACAGTTGACACCCTCCTTTCTGATTCACCTGTTTAAGTTTCAACTTGCTCAGCTTATCAGTATTGCTTCATTTGTTTCTGTCTACATAAATTTTATGTTTCTTGATTTTCATGTATATCAGAAATTTTGTAATGACCCTTGTACCACCTAACATGAAAGACTCACTGCCAGAGAAACATCAGGCTGTGCTGATGACAGAACAAGCTAGTGATCTGGGGACACTGCGACAGTGGCAACTTGAGCTTCCCACAGCTCATTCTTACAAGGTGGCACTCATTTCATAGATGAAAAATTATTTCCAATATCCTTCAGCTAAATTTAATTCCTCTGAGGTAGGTTTCTAAAATAATATTTGAAGTTATAAATATTCAACACTAAAGGTGTTAATTCCTTATCAGGGTGCTTGAAATAATAACTAACCACCTCTAAGGAGAAAATTAGGCAAGGATCACACAATTTGTACTAAATCACTTTCAAAGTAAATTATCACACATACAATATAAGAATTGAAATCTACTGAAATAAAGTCTGTTTAACGATAGGATGCTCTTAATAAATCTCTAACATTTGCTAATCTCCTATTTTAATAAAGAGCAGAAATTTGGCATAGAGCCTTTGGCAAGGATCAGTTTCCAATTAGAAGTTAGTTAACATTGTTTTCTTTGCATATAATGGCCATTACAGTTACTTTCTCTTAATCATGTATAAGGGTAAAGCATTGCCTTTAAAAATAAATTTCCTTCAGTTAAATAAAAAAATGAGTAAATGGAATGAAAATATTAGGTAACTGATAGTAGAGACAGCATTGATATAAGGCAAAAACTTGTCAAAAGACGGTAGAACCTCCATAGTTGACCACACCATACACTGACCACCTCCTTAAGTTGAACTAATTTTCATAGATTGGACATGCACCACAAGAACTAGTCCTTATGTTGATCACCTCTGTATGTCAGGCCCTGTGGTAGTTAACTTACAGAGGTTCTACTGCAGTTCCTCTAAGTTACAGACACTTACAACCATGTCTGAACCTCCTCCCTGGAGTTTAGGATATAGCATCTCACCAGTGATTGGAGATGGCAGCTATTGCTGTGATAAAAAGGTTTGGGGCTCATAATTTCCCATAATTCTACCTCAAAGCATCACCCAGGTAAAGCCCATCGGATAGATAACCTCTCCACACTACAACCTTTCTCCCTTTAACATTACTTAAAGAACAGTTCATAATGGATATGTCCTGTAATGTCTAAGTTAATCAAATCTTAGCAACATAAATTAGGAAGAGGAGAATGAAAGCTCTTATACGTATCTGGGATAAAACAAAGAAAGACTAAAATCTACTGCACTAACAGCTATAGAATTGTAGACTTTTTTCCTTTTCTCAGTTTTCCAATTTTTGTGATGCTGTTATAGGTCTCTTTGTACTCCAACAATGTGATAAGAAAAAATAAAATCAAAAACAAAAGAATTATAGAGAGGCATCTCAGTCTACCACAATGGGAAATGGAATGCTTGAAATCAAATTTATAAAATAAAAGCTAAATAATGAAGGCTGGCTTTACAAAAGGCTGCTGTGGATCTTCTGAAAGAATTCCCTTCGAGAGTTCCATTCTCACAGGCTCCACAGGATCCTTCACTTCTCTGTGCCATGCCCCACCCTACCCCAATAATTTAAAACTTGGCTGTAGCTCAGAGGGTGCTGCCTTCTTGTCCACCTGGGTCTCCTCTCTGCACCTTAGCCTCTCCCCGGCAGCCTTCCTCACCTGTCTTTCCATCAGGGTACCAGCATCTCTTTCCACTATGTGCTTCACCTTGTATCATTCCTCTGTGTCCCTAGAGCCATGCCCAAAGTCTGCACACTGAGGGAGCTCAATAGACGTCGGCCTCAAAACCACTATCATTTCAACGAATGACTATTTTCCAGATAATACTGTTAATGTTGATAATAATAGCTACCACCATGCGTTTAAGTGTTTTACATACATCCTCTCAGTTCATCACCTTCAGTCCTCTGAAATATTTATGTCTATCCCCAAACTACAGATGAAGAAACAGGTGGGAAGAACTTGGACGGCATGTTCGATCTCAAACCCTTAGAACAATGACTTTCAACCAGTGTGCCGTGAGAGGATCTTAGGTGTGCCTAGAAAATTTGTAAAGATCATTAGATTATTTCTGAAAGAAATTCAAAACACAGTAAATATATTCTTTTTCTTACTCTTTTTTTTTTATCCATAGAATTTAAGTATGCCACAGAAGTTCAACTATATGTTCAAATGTGCCAAGAGATAAAAAAAAAAAAAAAAAAAAAAAAAGGTTGGAAAATATTGGCTTAGAAAGTGGCAGAGTTGGGACTGAAACTTCTCACCTCATGTGAAAACTGACTCCCCTCTGCTACCTATTCCAGTTTCACAGACTCACTAAAGAGCAGCCATCCAAATTCACAGTCATCAATTTCTCCCATAATTGTACATCACTCAACAACTGTACCAAAAAAACAAAAAAAAAAAACAAAAAAACACACACAAAAAATAAACAATAGCATTGTTGGCTCCTTCAGCAATGATATTAGCATGATAATCAGCCTATGTTCTAAAGAAACTTTGTCTACTTAGTTTTGTAAACACGCAAGTGTAAAATTTCATAATAAACTTTGCTTAAACAAAAGTAACACTTTATACTAGGAAAAATGTTGGTTTTTTGACCTTCAACTCCTGAGATGGAATCTACATCTGATGACAAAAAAGGCAAAAGCTTCCAAGAAACACACAGAAAAAGATAAATGCAGATTCATGAACTACAATTATTTCTAACATTTCCCTGGGTTGTTAAGGGTCACAGGAGCAATTAAAGTTAAAAATTAATGTTTAAGCCAAGAAACTAAGTTTGACTGGGAATTATGTGAATTAGGCATGTTTATTTTTCTGCTTCTCTTTATTTCTATATATCTTACAAGAGAAGAAAGGTACTACTTTTTATAATTATGGTAGAAAATGTTATAAAGTTTAAAAAAAAAAAAAGAAAGAAAGAACTAAGAACTTCCTTTCACCAGTAATTGATAGCACACACTCAAGCCTAAATTGAACTTATATATAACCTAGAGTTTAGTACCTGGAATTTAATTTAAAATACCACATCAGAGCCATATGAATCAGATGTGCTAGTTTTAATCTCCATTCTAATTGATACTTCACACTCCAGGAGTGGTCAACTGACATTGACCCCAAAGAGCCACACTCCCAGTGGCAGCATTGCCATCTTTCTCTCTAGTCAACATTGGATTTGACCACAGGTGCTGCAGATGTTAGATACAAGTTTCATTAGTGAAATTAGTGATGTTTGAGATATATGGATGACCACCTCCATGAACATGGTATAAAAATCTAGTACTAACTGAATGCACTGTAGTATCTTGGTTTTGATTCTAGAACTTAAAACAGTCATATCCCAAAGGGACCAACCCCACCAATGACAGTCTTTTTGCATATTTGTTTGTGCAGGACAGCCAAACATACAAAAAGAAAACATCGATGGGGTCAATCCCTGACCACCACTCTCCCAGCACCACTGGTATGCAACTGCTAAAAAGAATATTAGTATGGAGCGGCGCCTGTGGCTCAGTGGGTAGGGCGCCGGCTCCATATACCGAGGATGGCGGGTTCAAACCCAGCCCCGGCCAAACTGCAACAACAAAAAAAATAGCCGGGCATTGTGGTAGACACCTGTGGTCTCAGCTACTCAGGGGGCTGAGGCAAGAGAATCGCCTTAGCCCAGGAGTTGGAGGTTGCTGTGAGCTGTGTGACGCCACAGCACTCTACCAAAGGCGATAAAGTGAGACTCTGTCTCTACAAAAAAAAAAATAATAATAATATTAGTATGAAAAAGCCTAGAGTTTAGTAAATAGCAATATACCAATGTTGATTAATTAGTTTTGACAAATATACCTTGGTAATGTAGAAAGTAAATAATAGGAAATCAGGTAAGAGTATATGAAAACTCTGTCTTATTTCTACAATTTTACTATAAAAGTCAAATTTTCACACACAAAAAAACAATCTAGTGAGCACGGTAGACTGTGTCATTAAGACCAGCATCTCAGGCTTGACTCTTAAGAACTCTATCTATAGTCTCTGATTCAACAGATTCATGTCTAACTGGGCCTAGATGGTTAGCAAAGTCTTCCTGTAAGAATATTATTGCAATTGTCCCAGGTAAAACTCTCATGTAATGGACAACTGAAGAGCACCAAAAAAGGACGGAGACCTGGGATTTCACAGAGCTTACACTATAGGTTCCATATTCGTTTTGTACATTCTTGCTAATAAGCGTATTTATGAGGAATGGAATGAAGTCTATAAACTGCTTTCACTACAACCTGTTTTTAGAAATTACCCCTAACTATTGGAGGTTAGAAATGTTTACTAAAACAAGAGAACCTAATAGTTACACACAACTCAAATGGCTTAGGTTGGTTTGTAACACAATATACTCAATATAATTTTCCAACTGCAACCTTTTAACAGCTAGCATCTATCAGTGTCCCAGGGTTAAACAGTATAGTGAACACGAAGACAAGTAGACCAGAGGGGATTCAATACAGTTAAGAGCAATGTTCAGTTCATAGAGAAGGAAAAACAAGAGCCATAATTCACCACGTATAAGACATACAGGTCAGAAAAAGGTCATAAGGTCCGAAAAAAGACACTGTGAACACAAGAAAGCTAGCTGAAATGGGATGGCTTTGGCATATTCAGAAGAAAGTACATGTTTAAAGCCAGGGAATAAGTCCTATCAAAACCCAGTGGCCTTGTGGAATATGAAAACAAATCAGAAGAAAAGCATTACTTCATCTTCATAGCAATCTAATGTATACTAGTAGACATTATCATTTCATTTTATGACACACGTAAGGAATCGAAGCTCTTGTATAGGTAGAGTATTAACAACTGGCCCAAGCTCCAAAAGGCAGAAAGGGGTGAGAACAGCATCAGACTTAGACTTGTCACATCCACGTGTTTTCCTCCGTCCTGCAGTCTCCCTTGTACCTGATCTTCACTACGAAAAGTCAGTGCCCACATGAAAAACTTGCCATCAGTTGCCAATTCACAACTGATTTTAGATAGAAAACTTTTAACAAACTAGTTATAAAAAGATGTCCTCCCAACAGTGTTTTAGAAACTTTTATATGAATATTAACAAATCTCTTTAACCCATTTTAACTCAGCCACTGTAAACAGATGTCATAAAGACCTGCCAAACTCGGGAGCTCATATGCAGGTCCAAGGGGATGCTAAGGGCCCTTGCAAACCACAAGAAAACCTTCCTGGAGGGTCAAATTTTACCCTACACTGAAAAATTTAAACAATATTTTTTTAATTGTTTTTTGGGACAGGGTTTCGCTCTGTCATCTAGGCAGAAGTGATGATAGACCACAGCTCACAGCAGCCCCAAACTCCTGGGTCCAAGTGATTCTCCTGTGTCGGCCTTTACAATAGCTAGGACTATATATGTACAGCACCATGCCCAGATATTTATGAGATGTGGGTCTCTCTATGTTGCCCAGGCTGGCCTCCCAAAATGCTGGAATTACAGGCATGAGCCACCACACCTGTCCTAAAACAATACTTTTATGTTAAAACAAAATATATATTATAAAACAGAATAAGACATCTGCAGGAAGTTTTAAAATAATGTATTTCATAGAAACTTCAAACTTGCAGCAGCACACTTTGAAACATACTTCAAGATCCTGAAGGTTTATAGTCCTCCCCTGGAAACAGTTCTGTGACAATTTTTAAGATGTATATTAAGTGATTTTTATGACCTGGTTAAAATTTTATAAATGATCGTGTAAATTAATATTTTTAAAAAGCTCACAGACCTAAAGGACTATCAGGTTTCCATTTTTATTGTTTCCACATTTTAAATATGCACTGATAAGGATTTCTTAATTTTTTGTTTATAAATCCGAAAAAAGATTGAACGACTTGCTTTTCTCTCAAAGCTTCATTTTCCTCTTCTAGACAGTGAGTCCCATAGCAATGGCTCATAAGATGATGATGGTGATAGCAATTAGAATAGTGGTGGTATCTCCAATTAGTGTTCTTATATATACCAGGAGATTATTTGGGCCATTACTAAATACGCCCAATTCTTCCCTCAATAAATATGATCTAGACTTTTAAAAGCATCTTTTTAAATAATTCAGTTACATAAATGTGCGATGATGTATTACCAAGCAATTGACTAGTAAATTAACATTGGTGCCTACGTTAACTGGAAATTAATGGAAAGTAGAGTAAAATGTATTCTTTTTAATTATGTAAATTACATTACATCAAAGCCACATTACCACTATCTTGTTCTCCACATAGGATAACAGGAAAGTGGTAATCCTGTTATTTAAAAACGATGTGTTGCCTGAAGCAATCAAACACTGACAGATTTTAAAGTCAGTGCTGCAAGTCAGGGACAGAAACACTGGGACTAGAACCCTAGTATCCTGGCATTAGAATCCCAAGTTCCACCAACCAGAACATGATGCTCCTTTAAAAAGCAAAGCAAAGCAAAACAAAACAAAAAAAAGAAGTCTTTTCTATTGTGCACATCCAAGGCATTGTCAGCACATCACTGCTTCATTGTTCTGCCTCTTCTTCATAGAGCAATCACAATGATGTGGTCATGCCTGTTTCTTTTCCTAATTCTAATAAAAGCAAGAGGAGAGAGAATTCCACAACTCTTTAACTTTCATTCTGCAGAACTCCAAAGTTATGATTTAAATGCCTCATTCAAAGGTGTGGGTAAAAATGAATGAGAGCAGTCGAGTATCTGGAAATTCTGTGGCTTTCTCTGATCTGTGAAAGGGCCCTAACATTGGTAAAAGGCTCCCAAAAACTGTCAAAAGAGACTTTGATTATCTGTGCAGGGACTTGTAGTTATCCAGAACATGGAGAATGGTTTGACTAATGAAAGCAATTCTAGCCATGACAGTCTAATCATTTTCTCAGAAACAGAAATTGAGTGAGGTTGAGGATTATAACCACATGTAGAAGTTATTCCTTATGGAATCAATGTTCCTGCACATAATTAAACTGTAACATTTGAAACAAAAGAATATTCTGGTACTGCCAGAGCAAAACCATCCTCCTTAGTCATATGCAAAGAAACACTGGCTTTTGTGGATTCCCCCATGCGATGCCAGCAGTGATCAAGAGTGATACTTTGGAAGGGGAATATGATATCATCCATGTGAAAAAAACATATGTAGTCATCATCCCCCTGAACACTTCAGTGACTGACTCAATTTTTTGATAAGATGAATTCATATAAATTATTATAAATGCATCTAGAAGACATTTTAATTATAAGAGAGTCGAGGTGGATTCTGGTTTTTCTGCCACTACATCTCTTTGTGATCTTGGACAAGTGACAACCCATCTGAGCCTTATTTCCTTATCTGTCAAATAGGAATAATACCCACCTTGGCAGGCTCAAAAGGATACAAGAATTTTTTTAAAGAAATTAACAGGGAAGAATGCTGGAAAAAATATGCATAAATATTAATGGTTGTTATGTCTATTTGGCCAGAACCTAAGACAAGGGGTATTCTCACCCACACTTTTCCCCGCTATGAGGACTGGAGTCCAGACATGGCAATGACCTAATGACACCCATGCAGATGAAAAACACTATACTAGGAGATGAAAGTTTGGAAAGTACCTAATTGACCATGAAGAGCAGCAAGGTCTGGCCACCTACTCCACTCACACTGGAACTGTCACGTAAGAAACCAACATCTCTGCCCTTTTCTCTGTTGTGTCAGCCTACTCTAATTAATGCAGTTATTAAGCCCTACATCAGAGATCACGGGTGAACCCAGGCAAACCCAATCCCACTCACATATCTGTTTGGTTTGGCCCTAACAATGTGGACCTACATAATATTGTTTGTACATCTGTTCAATTTTTACTTAGCTATCCACGTTTAAAAATTAGATTTCATACAAAAATTCAAGATTCTTCAGGAAAAAACAAGTCAGAAGATCTGGCAACAATGAGTTCTTATTTACAAATGGCAAAACTTGGCTAAAACTAAATAGACTTGTGCCTTTTAGAGGGAATGTGGGCTATCCAGTTGCCCAAAACCTCCTACTCTTACAGCAGGCCTGCTTTATTTATTTACGTACAACCTCCACTGTTGACCACCTCCTTAAATTGACCTTATTTTCACAGACTGGACGTGCACCACATGTACATATCAGTACAGCAGGCCTAGTTCCTTACATCGACCACCTCCGTACGTTGACCAGCATGTTACAGTCCCTTGTGATCAACTTCCACTACTGTAGTTTTCCTGTTCTAAGCAAACGCTAGAAAATATTTGACTGTGCAACTCTCTCAAATAAACTTGTGGACATTTAAAATTCTTGGGACTCATAAAATGTTATGGAGTTCAGACCTGTACAGGAAAAGAATACAGTATAGTCATTCCTTGGTATATGCCACCTTGAGTCCAGGACCCCACCCCCACCCCCATGTGTTCTCCTCATGTTCTCAAGTCCCGTGGAAGCCCTGCAGAACCCTCATATAGGAAAAGTCAGCCCTCCATACAGGCTGGTTTCCCATCCCTCAAATATTATATTTTCATCATAACATAATATGATGAAAAAATTATGAAAAATTGGCTGAAGAAACTCTGCATAAGTAATATAGTTCAAACCCGTATTGCTCAAAGGTAAACAGTAGTTAATTCTTACGAAACGCCCCTCCAGGAAGTTCTGCCTATTATCTATATTATGCCTAACAGATAACCATCCCTTCGGAGTTCAGACCACTACATCCTTTTCACCTGAATCTCAGGAATAGCCTAATTGGCCTCCTAGCCTTCCATCTTGCCCACCTATTAATTCAGTGGCATTAAAACCACTGAATTAATTTTCACATTTACCTTTAGAAAAATCCTAAACTCTTTAGCATGGTTTAACAAAGCTTTCTAATAATTTACTTTAAAATGCAGTGAGGCTGGAATATATAGGGATATATAGGTATTTATAAACAAGGGACAGTTTAATGGTTCCAGTTTCCTAATCAGGAATTCACTCCTGTTAGTACTGCAAAGACCCTATTTAGGTGGCTACCCTGTACGCATTCCTGTATCAAATCCTGACTATTCTGTAGGAGGGAAACTTCTAGCTTGTTTGAGTCATTGTCATTTGTGACTACCTTGTTGTAGCATCTTAAATTATGCCCAAACACTACACCCAGTGTTTTTCATGTCCTTAAATACTCCATTCTCCCTCTTACCATAAGTTCTCTGCACCTGTTCTTCCCTCTGTCCAGAACTCTCCCACCTCCTAAACTTCATCTGGCCAACTCACATAATACTTCAGTTCCCACTTACTCTGAGACATTGCTCCTAATCTTAATGCTGGGTTCCATTCCCCTTCATATATATTACAATATGTATGGCTTTCAGCTATCGTGTTATGTACCAGTGGTTCATCAGTTAGTATAAGGGATACTAGAAATAAATTTCATTAGTGAAATGAGTAATCAAACTAAAAAGACCCCAAGTTCCAGAAGGACCTTTAACCACATGCTACCTATTTACTGCTGTGTCGGCAGCATCTAGCAATGAGCCCTGCACACAAAGCCATCTGACCTACAGTCACCCAGAGCACAATGACATCTGAAAGATCTTGTCAACGACCTTGCTATAATCTAGATTTATCTCTATATTTTATTTTATTTATAGTGATAGCAATAAGAAGAAGAACAACAAAGAAGAGAAAAAGAGAAGGAGAAGGAGGAACAAATTATTGGCATAATTTGGCATGGCATGGCTTATTGAACCCTCCTGCCTAGGTTATTCCCCAAAACATCTTATTAAGAAAATACATGCCAAAAATCAGGGGGAGAAAGTGGAGGAAAGTTAGATACATCTTTATATAACATTTTTCAGGTCCACAGTGTGGATTTTTCTGGTGTGGAGACCAACTCGGTGCCCTCTTACTATCTTTACCTATAAACAGGACTTCAACTGCCTCTTATCCATGTTTGTTTTCAGACCAAGACAGATACTTAGCTACTACATTTTAATTATTCCGGGCAGCCAGGAATTGGCCAGTTCATCTTTGGTGAACTTAGAAATTATAATGCTATGGAAATGTTCAAACTGAGGCCACTTTAACCCTCATAAATAAACTGTTGGAAGGATCCCTACATTAGTAAGAAAGTAACAACCAATGACCTCTGTCTACTTCCAACATGGAGTTTCTATCATATTAATGTCTATTATCAGTGTGGGCCATTCTAGAGGCCCTTCCATAATAGGAAGTAATTTCAACCACCATTGCAGATGAACCTTGACCCTCAAATTCTTGGAATCACAGCAGCCAAGAGACTATTCATCTTTTTTTTTTTTTCCTTAACCCTGAATCTCTCTCTTTTTTTCCCCCATTCTCCTTCTTTACCCTTCAATTTGCAGGCTGCAGGATAGAAGAGTTTCTATTCCTTAATCTCAGCAAAATCATGTCTCCTTGTCTATGACACCAGAAAAGGGATATATAGGTGTAATTTCATTCTTGATTTTATATTAGCAATGTGTTTAGTTAGACAAGAAGCTGTTTTACTGTTACTTTAAAACTAGGCTGTCTTTTTTTTTTTTCCTTTGGCTCAACTTATCTCACTATAAAAGTTATAAGGTCAATGAAAGATTCTTGAATTGAATTAAGTGCATGAAATGAAATCTTTTTTTTTTAAGTTTTCAGACAGTATTTAAATATGCTTTCTGTCTCTCTTTTTTTAATTTTTATTAAATCATAATTGTGTACATTGGTGCAATCATGGGGCACAACGTGCTGACTTTATATACAATCTGAAATATTTTCATTGAACTATTTAACATAGCCTACATGGCCTTTTAATCACTATATGAAGACATTTATATTCTAC
>CAUYRH010109184.1:0-10082 GCA_963574655.1 Perodicticus potto | reverse complement strand
ACTAATACATCCCTTTTGGAAAAATGTTTGGAGAACACTCAGAGATCTAAAGATAGACTTGCCATTTGACCCTATAATTCCTTTACTTGGTATATACCCAGAGGACCAAAATTCACATTACAACAAAGATATCTGTACCAGATTGTTTATTGCAGCCCAATTCATAATTGCTAAGTCATGGAAGAAGCCCAAGTGCCCATCGATCTACGAATGGATTAATAAATTGGGGTACTTGTATACCATGGAATATTATGCAGCCTTAAAGAAAGATGGTGACTTTACCTCTTTCATATTTACATGGATGGAGCTGGAACACATTCTCCTTAGCAAAGTATCTCAAGAATGGAAGAAAAAGTATCCAACGTATACAGCCCTAATATGAAGCAAATTTATATCTTTCATGTGAAGGTTACAACCCAGTTAGTGCACAAGAAGATGGGGAAAGGGGAGAGGGAGGGAAGGGGAGAGAGAGGGTGGGGGGAGAGAGGATAAAGGGTGAGATCACACTTGAGGTCCATCTTTGAAGGGTCAGGAGAAAACTACTAAATGCAGAACACAAATGTTCTCACACAGTAAATGAGAAAATCTCACGAATATTATGTCGAATAGGCGGATGAAATTATCTTAGATTGTATATGAAGCCCGCACACTGTACTCCATGATTGAACTAACATATACAGTTATGATTCAATAAAAAAAAAAGCAAAAAAAAAATATATAGTGAATAATGTTTATGGACTTGCGTATGTTAAACCAGCCTTGCATCCTTGGGATGAAACCTACTTGATCATGATGTATGACTTTTTTTTTTTTGCAGTTTTTGGCTGGGGCTGGCTTTGAACCTGCCACCTCCAGTATGTGGCAGTTGGGCTCACTCACTGAGCCATAGGCACTGCCCTTTTTTTTTTTTTTTTTGTGACAGAGCCTCAAGCTGTCACCCTGGATAGAGTGCTGTGGCATCACAGCTCACAGCAACCTCCAATTCCTGGGCTCAAGTGAGTCTCCTGCCTCTGCCTCCCAAGTGGCTGGGACTACAGGTGCCCACCACAACACCCAGCCATTTTTGGGTTGCAGCCATCATTGTTGTTTGGCGGGCCCGGGCTGGATTCGAACCCGCCAGCTCACATGCACGTGGCTGGCACCTTAGCCGCTTGAGCCACAGGTGCTGTACTGATGTATGACTTTTTTGATGATAAGCTGTAATCTATTGGCTAAGATTTTGTTGGGAATTTTTGCATCTATCTTCATTAGTGAAATTGGTCTGAAATTCCCCTTTTTAATTGGATCCTTTTCCTGGTTTTGGTATCAGGGTGTTGTTTGCTTTGTATAATGTGTTGGGGAAGATTCCTTCCTCAATTTTTTGGAATAATTTTTGCAGTATGGGAATAAGCTCTTCTTTGAAGGTTTGGTAGAATTCTCGTGTGAAGCCATCCGGACCAGGGCATTTTTTTGTTAGGAGATTTTTTTTTGCAGTTTTTGGCTGGGGCTGGGTTTGAACGCACCACCTCTGGCATATGGGGCCAGCGCCCTACTTCTTTAAGCCACAGGCGCCGTCCCGTTGGGAGATTTTTTATTGTTTCTTTGATCTCAGTGCTTGAAATTGGTCTGTTCGGGAGATTTATTTCTTCCTGGCTAAGTCTAGGAAGAGGGTGTGATTCCAAGTATTGATCCACTTCCTTCACATTGTCGAATTTCTGGGCATAGAGTTTCTAGTAGCATTCAGAGATGATCTCTTGTATCTCTGTGGCAACAACAGTTTTGTTCTAGAGTCTCATTTAAGACCCTTATATCTGTGTTTAATTTCTGTTTAGAGGATCTGTCCAGTTCTGTGAGAGGGGTGTTAAAGTCTCCTGTTTTTATGGTGTTATAGGATATCATATTGCTCTGACTAAGTAATCAGTTGTTATTTCCCCTTTATCATTTCTGATTGAGGTTATTAGAGATTTTACTTTTCTATTTCTAGCTAATCTGGCCAAAGTTTTATCTATTTTATTTATTTTTTCAAAACCAGCTCCTTGTTTCATTAATTTTCTGAATGATTCTTTTGTTTTCAATTTCATTAATCTCTGGTTTAATTTTGAATATTTCTTTTCTTCTGCTGTGTTTAGGCTTAGATTGTTCTTCTTTTTCCAATTCCATAAGATGGCTTGTGATTTTGATAATGTGCTCTCTTTCTGTTTTTTGAATGTAGGCTTCTAAAGCAATAAATTTTCCTTTTAGGACTACTTTTGCTGTATTCCACAGGCTTCGGTAGCTTGTGTCTTCATTGTTGTTATTGTCAAGGAAGTTAATAATTGTCTTTTTTATTTCTTCCTGCACCCAACTGTCATTCAGCATAAGGTGGTTTAATTTCCATGCCTATGTGTGGGGTTGAATGTTTTTGTTGGAGTTGAGTTCCACTTTTAGTGCCTTGTGGTCTGAGAAGATACAAGGTAAAATTTCAATTCTTTTGATTCTGTTGAGGTTTGTTTTGTGTCCTAGCATATGATCAGTTTTGGAGAATGTTCCATGGGGTGATGAGAAAAATGTATAGTCTTTATCTTTGGGGTGGAGTGTTCTATATACATCTATCAGGAACAGTTTTGTTCTAGAGTCTCATTTAAGACCCTTATATCTGTGTTTAATTTCTGTTTAGAGGATCTGTCCAGTTCTGTGAGAGGGGTGTTAAAGTCTCCTGTTTTTATGATGTTATAGGATATCATATTGCTCTGACTAAGTAAGGTCTGCTTCAAGAATCTGGGAGCATTTAAGTTGGCTGTATAAATATTTAGAATTGAAATTTCTTCTTGTTTTATTTTTCTCTTGACCAATATGAAGTGACCATC
This sequence comes from Perodicticus potto, assembly GCA_963574655.1. Classification (NCBI taxonomy): domain Eukaryota; kingdom Metazoa; phylum Chordata; class Mammalia; order Primates; family Lorisidae; genus Perodicticus; species Perodicticus potto. The sequence goes on along the minus strand of CAUYRH010109184.1, from coordinate 7,257 downwards.
TTTGTATTTTTTTTTTTTTAAAGACAGAGCCTCAAGCTATTGCCCTGAGTAGAGTGCCATGGCATCACAGGTCACAGCAACCTCCAACTTCTGGGCTCAAGCGATTCTCCTGCCTCTGCCTCCCAAGTAGCTAGGAGTATAGGCACCTGCCACAATGCCCAGCTATTTTTTTTTTTTTTTTGGTTGCAGCCATCATTGTTGTTTGGTGGGCCCAGGCTGAATTTGAGCCCACCAGCTCAGGTGTATGTGGCTGGTGCCTTAGCCACTTGAGCCATAGGCTCTGAGCCTCTTTTTTGACGTTAGTTGCTTTAAATCCACATGTATCTGAAAAGAAGATTGCAACCCCTCTTTTCTTCTGGAGTCCATTTGCCTGGCTCTGCTAGAAGAGCTTAGCATATATGTTTGGTCTCTTCCCAATTGGCCATTTGTATTACTGACAAAAATCCTGGTTCCTGAAGCAAAAAAAGAATGATATACCACTTAAAGTTGAAATATGTGGGAAGCCAAAGGCAGTAACAGATTAAGAGATTCCAGATGCTGATTTCAATTCAAGCCACAGAATAGTAGTTGGCTCAGGAAGCAACAGATAAAAGATCTCATCTTCTGAAATTGGATATCACAGATCAGGGTGAGAAGACTCCAGGCATCTCTGGCTGGTGGAGTCTACCCAGAAACATCCCTTTGGTGACACAGGGAAACAGCGAGAGACTTCTGGAACCCCACGAGGAGGACAAAAGCAGTAGAGAACTGGACTCATTGAAACCTTAGGCCAGAGGCACAATAACTTAAAGAGCAAGAGGAAGTGAAAGGAAAATTAGGGCAAGGAAACAAGTAAAAGAAAATACTCATGAGGAAGAATCAGCAGAAAAATCCTGGCAACGTGAAAAACCAGTCCAGAGCAACCCCCTAAGGGACCGTGAAATAGCTACTACAGAGGATTCCACCTATAAAGAAATGTTAGAAATTGGCTCAGCGCCTGTGGCTCAATGGGCTAAGGCGCCAGCCACGTACACCTGAGTTGATGGGTTTGAAGCCCAGGCCCACCAAACAACAATGACGGCAACCAAAAAATGGCCGGACGCTGTGACGGGTGCCTGTAGTCCCAACTACTTGGGAGGTGGAGGCAGGAGACTTGCTTGAGCCCAGGAATTGGAGGTTGCTGTGAGCTTTGATGCCATGGCACTCTATCCAGGGTGACAGCTTGAGGCTCTGTCTCAAAAAAAAAAAAAAAAAAAGAAAGAAAAGAAATGTTAGAAATGACAGAAGGGGAATTTAAAATACAGGTGATGAAAACAATGAAGGGAATGAAGGAAACAATGGAGCAAATTGCTGATAAAGTGGAAAATAATCAAACGAAATCCAAAAACAGAATCAAATAAGAGATGAATGATATGAAGAATATAGAAAGGATATAGCAGAGCTGATGGAATTGAAGCAGTCTATTAGGGAACTTAAAGATGCAATATAGAGTATCAACAACAGATTAGACCATGCAGAAGAAAGAATCTCAGAGGTAGAGGACAAAGCTCTTGAGATAACTCAGATAGTTAAAGAGACAGAAAAGAAGAGAGAAAGCAGAGCATTCACTGACAGAATTATGGGACTTTATGAAGCATTCAAACATATGAGTTATAGGTATCCCAGAAGGGGAAGAAGAATGGCCCAGAGACATAGAAGCCATACTAGAAAATATTATAAATGAAAATTTCCCAAATATCACCAAAGATTCTGACACACTCCTTTCAGAGGGATACTGGACCCCAGGTCACCTCAACTCTAAGAGAGCTTCTCCAAGACACATTGTGATGAACCTGTCCAAAGTCAAGACAAACCAAAAGATTCTTCAAGCTGCCAGGAGTAAGCACCAGTTGACCTACAGGGGCAAATCCATCAGGGTGACTGCAGACTTTTTTTTTTTTTTTTTTTTGAGACAGAGACTCAAGCTGTCACCCTGGAGAGAGTGCTGTGGCATCACAGCTCACAGCAACCTCCAATTCCTGGGCTCAAGTGAGTCTCCTGCTTCTGCCTCCCGAGTAGCTGGGACCACAGGCACCCACCACAACACCCAGCCACTTTTTGTTTGCAGCCATCATTGTTGTTTGGTGGGCCCGGGCTGGATTCAAACCCACCAGCTCAGATGTACGTGGCTGGCGCCTGAGCCACAGGCGCTGAACCAACTGCAGACTTCTCTAATGAAACTTTTCAAGCAAGAAGACAATGATCATCTACCTTTAATCTACTTCAACAGAACAATTTCCAGCCCAGAATTCTATATCCTGCTAAGCTAAGCTTTAAAATTGACAGAAAAATCAAATCATTTACTGATATACAAGCATTGAGGAAATTCGCCACAAGACCAGCTCTACAGGAAATACTTCTACCTGTTCTACACACTGACCATCACAATGGACCACCAGCAAAGTAAGCACCCATAAATTAAAGGACAGAACCTAGCTTCCATAATGATGCAAAAGATAAAACTAAGCAATGGACTTTCACAAAATAAGATGATAGAACGCTACCAAACTTATCAATTATCTTAATAAATGTTAATGCCTTGAATTTCCCACTGAAGAGGCACAGATTGGCTGATTGGATTAAAAACACACAAGCCATCCATTTACTGTTTGCAGGAAATACACCTAGCCTCAAAAGACAAATTAAAACTCAGAATTAAAGGTTGGAAGACAATTTGTCACAATCATTTTCAACAAATATTTTTATTACTATTACTATAAGAATTTACATTCATGAAACTTAGCTTTTCACTTCTCTGTGAGACTTTTATGTAAGAACATTAGAGCAAATTTAAGTGGAAACTATATTTTAATTTTATCTTACAAAAAGTTAGAGTGGAGGAAACAAATTTTAAGTGTCAAAGAAATTTTGTAATTGAAAAAATTCTGCTACAATTTTTAAAATGTATCTTTAAGGAATTTCTTTTCAATGTCCCAAATTCAAATTCAAGTGGAAGAACAAGAAGGGATAAAAATTTGCTCACATACACATAACTCTGTAATCTTTTCTTAAGCAATTACACATTTTAAGCACTTTGTTCCCTTGAAAATTGCTACTTAAAATGGTTCCTTGAAGGTCCTCAAAAAACTAAAAATAAGACTAGTACATTATTTAGCAATTCCACTATAGAGTATATTCCTGAAAGAAAGGAAATCAATGTATCAAAGGCATACCTACATCCCCATATTTATTACAGCACTACTCATAATAGCCAAAATATGGAATCATTCTAAGTGCTCATCAACAGATGAAAAAAATGAGATATATCAATATATAATATATAAATATGGAATATTATTCACCCACAAAAAAGAATGAAATCCTGTCATTTGTAGCAACATGCACAGAACTGGAGGTCATATATTTTGTTTTTTGTTCTTTTTTTGAGACAGAGTCTCATTATGTTGCCCTCGGTAGAGTGTCATGGCGTTACAGCTCACAGCAACCTCAAACTCTTGGGCTTAAGCGATTCTCTCACCTCAACCTCCCAAGTAGCTGGGACTCCAGGCACCCACCACAATGGCCTGGCTATTTTTTTGTTGCAGTTGTCTTTGTTTAGCTAGCCCGGGCCAGGTTTGAACCCACTACCCTTGGTGTATGTGGCTGGCACCAGAACCACTGTGCTACAGGCGCCAAGCCTGGAGGCCATATGTTAAGTGAAATAATACTGCCACAGAAGGACAAATATTATATGTTCTCACTCATTTGTGGGAGTCGAAAAAGTAGATGTTGGGTGGCACCTGTGGCTCAGTGGGTAGGGCACTAGCCCCATATACTGAGAGTGGTGGGTTCCAACCTGGCCCTGGCCAAACTGCAACAACAAAAACAAAAATAGCTGGGCATTTGTGGTGGGTGCCTGTAGTCCCAGCTACCTGGGAGGCTGAGGCAAGAGAATCACCTAAGCCCAGGAGCTGGAGGTTGCTGTGAGCTATGATGCCACGCACTCTACCAGAGTGATAAAGTAAGACTCTGTCTTTAAAAAAAGAATAGAAAAAGTAGATGTCATGAAGACAAAGTGTAGGATGGTGATTACCAGAGGGAAGGAAGGGGAGTGGGAAAGAGGAAATGAAGGGGGGAAAGAACATACATGTATCTATTACTACTTAACTATACACTTAAAAATGGTAAAGATGCCAAATTACATACATGTATTTTACAGAAACAAACAAATACACAAATTGTACCTATTCTCTTTCCAGAGTTCCTCATCCAAATTCCTGACACAAGAGAGATAAAGCACAGGAAACAAACATTACCCTAATAATACAAGTCAGAACAAATTCTAGGCACAATTGTAAATTGGAAGATTATCGTCTTTGGAATTCATAACCTTCCTTTTTCTGTAGGAAGACATTGTCCCCCCTTTGGGCTTGTCTTGTCACCAGCTTTCTTCCCTCTGTTCACTTCCCTCTTCTGTCAGTCATCTAAACCAACTCTAACACCGAAGTATGAATGTTGGGTGGTAATGTGTATTTTATCTTGTCATGTATCAACCTCTCACATTTTCTTTGATGAAAAAGCAAGGAATGGTCCCTGTGTAACACATGCACTGGCCCATCTTGAGGCCCATTTCCTGCTCTGCCCAAAGGCAGCCTGGGAAAGTTCAGCCTTGCCAGGTGATCAGAGTTAGCACAAGCCCTGGCTCCTAGCTGCTGTTCTTAGTCTGGGACTTAAGCCAAAGACCCTTCCTGGTAACATTGTGCACTACAGAATCAGTGAAGGGAGTGTTTGAGGCCCCTAGGGCTGAGGAGTCCTCTTTTACTTTATATTCCTTCCACGCATTTCACCTGTTGGTTTTTTTAAGCTGCCATGCACTATTTTTGTAAGGTTGCTATAGAGGACACTGATTTTATATTTTTAAATATTATATTTAAACAGTCACTAAATAAAAAATTACAAATACAAACTACTAAGCCGGTAATCATATATAGAAATCTTACACTTTAGCTTTTCTTCAAAAGTCCCTCGAAGAAACACTGATAATCCTTTAACCCACTCTTTAACATTTATGTAGTTATCATTGTCTTTGTCAAAAGCAAAAAACACTGAAAGAAAAGGAAGGTACAATTGTACTGTAAGGTAATGCTATTTCATAGTTTATTAATATAAGTTTGAATAAATAGAAAAACGTTTCTCCTCCATTAAGGGGAACATAAGGTTTCTTCAGTCTTTATGAAAGAATCAAAACTACTAGAAATGGGTTGGGTGCAGTGGCTTATGCCTGTAATCCTAGCACTGTGGAATGCTGAGGATGGAGGATCACTTGAGGCCAGGAGTTTGAGCTCCTGCTCTCTGAACAAAAGCAAGACTCATGTCTATAAAAAACAGAAAAATTAGCTAGGGATGGTGGCACATGCTATAGTCTCAGCTACTTGGGAGGTTGAGGCAGGAGGATTGCTTGAGCCTGGAGTTTGAGGTCAACTATAATCATGCTTCTGGACTCTGGCCCAGAATACAGAGCAAGACGCTGTCTCAAACAAACAAACAAACAAACAAATAAAAAACCAAAGAGTCATTCTCAGCGGTGCCCAGAAGCTCAGTGGATAGTGGATTCGAACCTAGCCCGGGCCTGCTAAAACAGCAATGACAACAACAACAACAACAAATAGCCAGCTGTTGTGGCGGATGCCCGTAGTCCCAGCTACTTGGGAGGTTAAAGCAGGAAAAATCACCTAAGCCCAAGAGTTTGAGGTTGCTATGAGCTATGGCACTACAGCACTCTACCAAGGGCTACAGCTTGAGACTCTGTCTCAAACAAACAAAAACAACAACAAAGGGTCATTCTCATTCTCTCTCTCTCTCTCTCTGACAGAGTCCCTCTCTGTCATCCAGGCCGGAGTGCAGTGATATGGTCATAGCTCACTGTAATCTCAAACAATGGGCTGAGGCAATTTTGCTGTCTTAGCCTAGGATTACAGATGTGCTGCTTATTTTTTTGTTTGTGGTAGAGATGGAGTCTCACTGTGTTGCCCAGGCTGGTCTAAAACTACTGGCCTCAAGAGATCTTCCCAAAGTGCTGGGATTACAGTTGTGAGCCACCAAGCCTGGGCAGAAGAGAGTCATTCTTCTCCATGAGCAATGATGACCTTCATTTGTGATGTTTTGTACAGTTACTATGAGCCAAGAAACAAATGGTGGAGATAATCAATGTGATAATTTTTATTTTATAAAGAGTGATGGGAATTTCTGTTCTAAAATGTCTGCACAATACCTAAAGGTAAATTATTAAAACAATATATTATTTTTAAATTACCAATGAAATCTTATTATTATAATACAAAAATAAGTTAAAATATTTACTATTTTCGAGATGATTGATATATTAATTATTTGATTGTAGTGATGATTTCATAGGTATACATGTGTCGAAACTCATCAAATTGTACATTTTTTTTTTTTTAGAGATCGAGTCTCACTTTGTCACCCTTGGCAGAGTACCGTGGCGTCACAGCTCACCACAACCTCCAGGTCCTGGGCCTAGGTGATTCTCCTGCCTCAGCCTCCCGAGCAGCTGGGCAAATTGTACATTTAAAAATCTACAGAGGGTGCCAAAAAAGGTGTATACATTTTAAGAAAGGGAAAAATCTGTCTTAAATTTATAATACTCAATATATGCCAATAACATGTGTTATCTTGTATATTGGATGTTGTATCTCCTGTAATTGAAGAATTCAAATGTGACTTGAGTATTACAATTTTAATAACAGCATTTTCCTCTTTTAAAATGTGTATTTTTTTTGCACCCTCTGTATTACTGAAATTAACTGGATGGATCACATTAAATAATCTATTTAATTAAATTATTTTTGAGACTGAGTCTTATTTTGTCATCCTTGGCAGAGTGCTGTTGGAGTCATAGCTCACAGCAACCTCTAACTCTTGGGCTCAAGCAATTCTCTTGCCTCAGCCTTCCAAGGAGCTGGGACTATAGGCACCCACCACAATGCACAGCTATTCTTAGACAGGGGGTCTTGCTCTTGCTCAGGCTTGTCTTGAACCTGTGAGCTCAGGCAATCCACCCACTTTGGCCTCCCAGAGTGCTGGGATTACAGGTGTGAACCACTGCGTCCAGCCCAATTTCTTTCTTTTTTTTTGAGTTCAATACATGTATTTTATTATTCTTCATTACATTATTCTCCTCCCCACCCCTCCGTGGTAAGACAGAATTGATTTACAGAAAAGAATACAGAAAACACCAAAGCTCCTGGTAGAGGGAGAGATTTCAAGTGGGAAGAGAGA
>CAUYRH010109183.1:0-37475 GCA_963574655.1 Perodicticus potto | reverse complement strand
CCCCCCCCACACCCCCCCCCCCCCCCCCCCCACACCCCCCCCCCCCCCCCCCCCCCGGGGCCCGGGGCGGGCGGCGCCCCAAGAATGTCCAAGAATTTGAAGAGTTTGTATAATGAACCACCTTTTGGGAAAACAATTCTGAATCTTTTTGATTCTTTCAAGCTAAACCAAGTTAAAAGTTAAAAGAATACGGTGTTAGTAACTGACATACCATGCTTTCTATTTTTTATTAGATCATAACTGTGTACATTACTGCATTTATGGGGTATAATGGGCTGATTTTATATACAATTTGGAATATTTACTTCAAACTGGTTAACATATCATTCACCTCACTTATTTAATTGTTGTGTTTAGACATATATCCTCTAATATTAACATATTTCACATAACTCTCTCTCCTTCCTTCTTCATATGTGTCATTTTGGATCCCTTGTATTAAAGTTAAGTTATGTTATGTTATGTTATGTTATGTTATGTTATGTTATGTTATGTTATGTTATGTTATGTTATTGAGACAGTCATGTTCAAGTTTACAATTATAGAAAGGAAGAACTTCACTTGGAGCTCCTGCAGAATATCAGAGGGCAAACATAGTTGAAAGAACTGGTTGGAAGAATTTTATCTTAGTGTGACCTTCATAGCTGTTTAGCTCAGTCAGCTTCCCTAGTTATTGCCTGGGTGTCTGACACACTTCTACTCTCTAGAATGTAAACAGAGACCAGGACATGTGAACATTGCCTAGCTGACAATTATATTTAAAATGATGGCTGATATAAACAACACAATTCTTTTGCACTGTGACTCAATTCTTATAACTCAAAAACATTAAAATGATCCCTGGAAGATTTTTCAGCTCTAGGTTATATCTGGTCTCCTTGGACCCACTGTATCCCCAAGATCAGTATTTGTTGTAGGACAAGCAGTGTGGAAGCCACAGGTGGACAGACAGAGTCAGAAGGTCAATTTGTGTCTAGTGTTTCACTACGAGCTCATGCTGGTGCTGTCCCTTTGCATGAAGCTTCTCTAGCTCATCTCTCTGAAGTCCTTTAATCTTACATGTTCTCCTTTGTGTTTTTTCTGTTTGCAATCCCCACACACCTTCTTTACTCACCCCAGAGTCATCTTTCTGAAACTCAGCATTGGGCAGGCGTTCCCCCACCTCCATTCATCAGTCACTCTCTATATCAGTTTACATTCAAAGTCTAGACCTTTGGCAAAATATGGCCAGTCTCCTGCCAGGCAACTTTCTTTCCAACCCAAGTTTCAAGATCCTAGAAGGCCACATCTTCAATAATGATCTTCAGAAATCCTAAGCAGAAGCTGGTGGTCTTTCTTTTATTCTTTCTTTCTCCACTGGCTTTATACAGATCTCTGTCATAACCATATCCTCCCATGGTGCCAGAGCACAGCTAAGAGGGGGCCCCTTTGCATTCACCTCATCTACTCTTCCCACCCAGGAGCTGGTGGGTCCTTAAGTTCTTCAGGCATTATTCCCTCAAAAATTAGTCATCATCATCATCGTCATCCTCATCTGTATTTTTTGAAAGTCTTCGCTATAGAGTCTTAAATTTTACTAATGTTTGGATGTAGCTATCAGAAGAAGCCATTTTCATACAAGGCTTTATTGTAGAAATTCAGAATTGGAATGAAGAAGCCATATTCTCTGCTGACTTTGTCTTGGCTCTTCCCATTTCTTAAGCATTGCATGTGATCTTAGGATCTACACTCAGCAGAATGCTTTAGAGCAAACGAGGATGGTAGATAAGAGAAACATATTTTCTGCCTCCAGATATGTGCAAGAATATTGTGTGAGAACGATAGTTTGTCTTAGTTTTTTTATGGTCTTGGGCAGCAAAACAAGCACCATGTAATGAAAAACAGTGGGAGAGATATACGGTAAGATGAAGGGCTCTCTGGCTTTTCAAAGTGAGGATGTGAATCCACTCAAGAATTATACCCCTTTTCTTAGACATGTGCTCCAAGTATAGTTTTAGGACGCTCTACTGAAATTTCAGAATGGATTTGGCAGAAGATGAACTTTAAAGGACTACCTGCCCTGAAGCATCACGCTTTCTTTCCATTCCCTTCCTCCTTAGCTAAAACTCTTTAACTATAAAGTTTCAAAATGAACATAGTAAAAATCTTACTAATATGTATTCAGGATACCTTCATGTATTACTATTTCTTGCAAAGAAAATAAACATACAGAAAATCATTTACTAAAAACCAATATTCTATTACTTGGCTTAAACAATTTTGTTCTTAATACTTTCAATAAAATATTAAATTCTTTACTAGCTAAATACAATTATCTCCCTTTATTCCAGAGAGACCTCACTAGACTGTTGTGCATATGTGTTCATCCTCCTTCTGTAAGCACGGGAGACATCTACATGGTTTTCAGAAGGTGACTCTTAACAGAAGATTTTAATAACACACATTATTCATTTACCTTTCATTAATTAGACATAAATATTAGAATTACTGTGAAATTTTTCTTATATCACAATGAATATCATTATTGCACTTCGAAAACATGTGACTCCATCTCTCAGGCCATGGTATTTCCATGCTCTTCTAATTTGGCATGTTGAAAATTCACTACCATTCATGCCAAAAATTATTTAAATGATTAAGGACCAAGAGATAAAAGTATATTGTTATTCTTTTTTTCAAGGCCGGGTTTGAACCCACCACTTTCAGTACGTGGGGCCGGCGCCCTACTTCTTGAGCCACAGGTGCCACCCAGTTGTATTGTTATTCTTAAATGCTGAAAAATGTGATCTTTTATATCCATCATTAAGTCAAACAAAAATTGTGCCAGAATTTTTAAGAATGATCAAAACAAAAATAACTGCATCTTTTGAATAATAATAATAAGTCATTTAAAGTTTTAGATCTTAACCTTTGTCTCCAGTACTGTGAAATAGGGCTTTCAAGAAATAGCATGATGGCAAGAATATACACTAATTTATATAAGAAAGTAAGATCCCGTCAGTAAATTTTTATCTTCCACATTTTCACCACTCAGTGGGCTCCCACAGTGCAGATGTGAAAACTTACTAGAAATGTGGACTTCAGGGTCTCAGACCCCAGAGCTCCAGGCTGAGGAGCTACAGGAGATGATCACCGGTGGTCCATGTGCACGTCAGGTTTTGAGACGCACAGCTCTAAGCTACCAACTTTATGACAAGTAATGTAAGAGTGATGTTTAAAAAGTAAACACTCTTTGCCATTTATTCTTATGATTAAGATTAAATTTATTTGGTGTTTACTTTTAGTTCTTCATACTACATACATACATGAAAAATATATTATACAAATGGAAAATCTGGAGTGCATATAGAAAAATGTTTTATTTTTACTTAGCATTAGTATTTGTAAGTTGAAATTTTTATGTTAATATTGCTTCTTTAATAGGGACAAAAGTAAAAAGAATGTGATATTAAAATGGTATATTCTTCTTTGTTGATAATCAAGTTGGTCATGTCAAGGATGCAGCTGTGAAAATGGTATCAAAAGCAATGGTACAATCTATTAAATGACATGTCGCAAATGTCAAATCCATAATCATATGAATCACAGAAAATATTTCTACAGATCATTTCATATATCAAATTTCAATTATAAATCTAATTTAATGGTCTACTTTTTCATAAAAAGATACGTGTGTATCACAACTGTTTAAGCAAATCTTAAAACAAATTGTAAATATGGAAGTTATACTAGAAAATGTATTCTCTAGAACTAAAGCAGAAAGAGTCTTTTTATCAATGGTAGGCTTCATGTGTCTGGAAATTAGCAAATAGTTTCCAAGCATCTTTGTTCAATATTGCATTAACACTGATTCAGGTTAGAGCCAGTATAGGCATCTCTAAAACCTGTAGGTATTTTTACTGAAAATAAATGAACCAAGAAATAGCCAAACTTTTAATAGAGGAGACAACATTCTTACAGATCTATTTTAAAATGAGTGTGAAGAATTTGAGGAAGACATAAATTTTAGACAAAGATAGTCCTCAAGTAAACGTATTTCTCTTAGAACGCTGACTATTGTATGTATAAAAATCAAATAAGCCAACAACAACAACAACAAAAATTCACAGAATGGAAGTTACTGTCATGAGATCCAGAAAATGGTATTCTCAGAGCAGAAATGTACGTGTTCCTCGAGAACGGCCAGGGACTCGGTCTCCACTGGCTCTGACCACCCCTTTCCAAGCCAGGGTGCCTCATGGTAAAGGGCAGAGAGGGGCTGTTATGATTACTGAGTCATCCCCCTTGGACTGTCATATGTTATTATAATTTTATGAATTGCCATCCTGATGTAAACATTAAAGATTTGTGAGTTTAGTTGATTTGGTCACAGCTTTCTTCTAACCTAGTCAGTTCTTGATATATCAAAAAAACAAAACAAATAAACAAAATTTTCTCTGAACTCTAATTTTTCAGCACGTGACCAAATGTGTTCCAGGCCTGTGACACCTCCCATGCTGTTAGAGCTGTTCATGTCACAGAACAAGCTTCAGTTCTGCCCGCTCTCTCTGTCCATCCCCACGTGGCTTCCATCTCTTTAAATCATCCGGTCTCTTCTCCCTAGATCCACTCAGGTCAGTTACGGGTCGAAGTTCATGGCTACAGACTTTCCTCTCCTCCCACAGAGTGCTTCCACAGCAAGAAGAGTTTCAAAGGAATCAGCATTAAGGCCAGACTCTGGAGCCCAGGTCCTCTCACACCAGGTTGACCACGGAGCCTCGTTTCTCTTGAGTCTGTTATGGAGACTCAAGGAGACCCTCATGCATTAGCAGCAAATACAACGTCTGACACATGGAAGCCTCTCAGCCAAGCCCATTTCTCTGTCTTCCCTTTACAGAGTGCTTCAGGCCAGGCAGCAGCAGGGACTGACCGAGTGACCTCTGCTGTGTGGAGTGGCACAGCAAAAGCCCCCCTTGGAGAGCACCTCCCAGGACCAGGGACCTTGCCTTACCTCTTATTATTCCTCGTCCCACCTTGTTTTCCCTGATTTTACTAATGTGCACCTGTTTGTTATACTAAAAACCACTTCCTCCTACATCCTGGAATTCCATATCATCTCTCTGCAGACTTCTCAGGCTGGTTATGAACTGCACAGCTTCTCAGCTCTGGGACTGCTGTGCCACATGAAAATGTTCTGTATAAGTGACAAGGTGTATTGATTTCCATAGGATTTCCGTGTGATAACAAGATATACATTTTCTGCCTATTATATGTTCAAAGTAGCTGGATCAATGATTTATAATACAAGCAAAACAATAACACTAATATCTGTTGTTGGTGGTAGCAAAAATAAAACATTTTTGATGGGGGAACTTTTAACAAAGTCGTCCGGTCTTTGAAAATGGCCAGTCTCTTCAACTTGTCAGATACTATTTCACGTAATACTTTCCTCAGGTCATAATTTAATAACTATTATGCTAATTATTACATGAGGTATAATTCTTATTCACTGAAATATTATAGAATTTCTTCCTGGATTCAATTCTATGGAATGAACATCTTTAAGATAATATTGTTTTTCAAAGTTAATAATCTCAGACATTAAAGGTGAACTGAATTTCTTAACTATAATTCTAATGGTTCAGTCTACATAAAAATGCAAATGGAAACTTGGATAAATAATCCATTAGTCATTTCAAATCAGATATATTTGAATATTTGAAAACATATAGTTATTTTGAATATCAGCCTTTCATATTAAAGTAATGTTAGATTATATCATATATGAATACATTTATCTTTTAGGTAAATGAAACTTATTTTCTGATAAATAAAATCTTGAGAAAGTATGAAATTCCATACGAAAAGTAAACTCAAATCCCTAGATTAAAAATAGCTTTACCTTATGTAAATAACTTCTAATCAATGACACTTGAAGTGCACATATAAACTTATACATATTTAATTTTCTTAGCCATTTTAGGCCCTATAAAGAATTGGTTTAGGCAGTGCCTGTGGCTCAAAGGAGTAGGGCTCTGGCCCCATATGCCAGAGGTGATAGGTTCAAACCCAGCCCTGGCCAAAAACTGCAAAAAAAAAAAAAAAAAAAAGGATTGGTTCATTTTTTTGAAGGGAGGAAGAAAAATAAAGGCTTTCTTTTTTTCATTACATTGCATTAGTCTAATGGATTTTGCTATTTATTTATTAATTTTTTTGTTAAATCATAGGTGTGTACATTAATGCAATTGTGGGGTACCATGTGCTGGTTTTAAATACAATCTGAAATATTTTCATCAAACTGGTTAGAAATTCTGTGCAATTTTGCTACATATGAATAAGCAGTATCCAGGTTTTAATAATGATTAAATGTAAATATATAGCCCTCAAAGTATAAAAATGTATAGTAGTGAAAGAAAGCTCTGAAATACTATTTACTCATGAAGTATTATAGATTTGTTTTTAGAGCGTCTCGACATTTTTCAGACCCCTTCACATCTGGACATGCTCATGTGCATTTCCGTCCATTGCTGGAATGCACTGGGCATTTCTCAGGAGCTAGCTAAGGAGACAGAAAGAAAGAAGCGGGGAGAGAGAGAAAAGAAAAGACAAAGGAAATTTTCATAGTTTGTGCTTTCACAGTTCTTAGTTACTGATAGCTACCATTATTTCAGCAGATTCACAGGAGTTAACACTTCACAACACACTTAAATGTCGAGGAACCTGCATTATGGGACCAGGGCACATAGAGTGAGGCACCAGGTACAACGGGGACGGAGAAGTCACGGAACAAAATCAAAACCCTGCAGCATCCAGTCTGGTGAAGGCTCAGCCACGTGCACCTGTGAGGCCGAGTCAGCGACATCCTTAACAGCCATTTCCCCATTCGTAAAATGGTAACAAGAGTAATATCTTATCTATCTTCCCAGCAGTATTGGCTAAGACACGAGATATAATTCATAGCAAGTAATCTTGAAAATTGTGAAATGTTATAAACAAGGGTAATTTTTACTTTGGGAATTTTGTGGCTTTCAGCTGCTGCCACCAGAAGCCTCATAATTTGATTTGCCCTTGTCCTACTGCACATTAACTCTTCTTGGGTCCATTTCCGAGGCTCTCCACCTTTTAATCCAGAGTTCTTTGTCTTGATTCCATCCCCAAAGCCCTTTCTCCACAGAATTAACTACAGCATGCTACAGCCGAACCTCTGGGTGACGTAAGTACAGTTAGCTTGGCACTGACGTCCTTTTAGAAAGAATTCACTAAGAATAGGAACTGTAGGCACTTTGGCAGGAACTCAAGGACCAGAGTTTTAAGTGTGAAGATGTTTCCTTATCCCTCAAATCTCATCTCACGGCAGCAGCACCTTCTTCTTACAGATATGAGGACACTTGATCATCGCAACATCGGGCTCTTTCAAGAATGTCGGATTTGTGTCTTCCTAACGAACGAGAGCATTTTCTAAATGCTTTTAGGCCTTTTTTTTTCTTTAATCAAGAGAGGTGAGGGATTTGGCCAGGAGAGAGTGAAGCAATGAGATCTAGTCTAGTGATCCAGTCTTTCACCCATCACAAACTTGCTTAGAGAATTATAAATTATAACCAGGGCAGCACAAAACCAAGCCAGAGGCTCACCAGGTGCTGCTTTTTATTCACCTCTGGCTGAGAACGCTCTCTGGGCTTCCCTTTGGGGGGACTCACAGACTCTTCACTAAGGTACTGAGGTAATTCAGGAAGGCGTTACATCAAAGATGACTCTGTGGCTGCTTTGTAGAGAAAAAAATAGTAATGCTTGTCTCGTGTCCTACAGTGAGAACAGTATCACTTAAAAATAGCATCCACTTAGGTTACAAGAGAGTTGTTGGAAGTTCTAGAATAATGGAGAAGACTCAAATGCCATTCCCAATTTGATGGAGAAGCAGTGGCAACTTCCCCAGCAGGGACCGTGGCCGAGCAAGGGCCGGTGGGGAGTCCCTGCCTGTGGGGGGACCACACCTGCTGTGGGTAGAGCTGCCTCCAGGATCTTGGGGTACCCCGTGCTTCTTGGTCCTAATCCAAAGGTGCTGGACAACTGTCCCCCATTCTTTCTCAGAGGGAGAGGGTAACAAAGCTCTTGTTTCCTTGCCCCTTGGATGATTTTACCTTCAGTAATGGACAAGGTGTTTTACGTAGAATTAAGACATGATTTCTTTGTAAATAGTACTAAAAAGGAAACTGAAAACAGGCCCTGATTTCTAATCTGAGCAGGGCATGCTCTATTCATTCATTTATTTTATAAATGTATTTTAAGAACTTAATATCTAATAGTTCATATTCTCACATAAGGTCTCTCTGGGGGGGATATACAACTGGAAAGATAAATAGGGAAAAAGTGTGTTAAAGGGTGACATGTCTGTTGAAGGAAACTTAAGCAGGCAGGAAAGACAGAATCTCCTCCCCTTCCCCCACACCTGCAACACGATGAACAAATATCTTACAATCCACAGAAAAACCTTACATTTATGTTTCCATTTACAATCCTCCCATGGTGAGTAATGTGCTTGTATCCTGCCTAGTAATAGGAATCTTATGTTTTATTAAAACGTTTCTTCCAGAGTCACCATCTTCACTGCCCTTCTATGTTACACTCAGCTGTTTAATCTGCCTCTTTGTGGCATAAGGATCGTCCCCTCCCATTGCCCTGGTCTCTGGATGAATGAGAGGCCCCAGTGTTCTCCAGCCTGAGCATGTCAGACACTGTCCAAAGACCTGGGACAAAGGCTAAGAAACAGAAGCCAGGCCAACCAGAGCATCATTTGTGAATGTCTATATTCATCGAGTTTCCAGGTTCATTCTGTCATAACACACACTGGGACATTTGTTGTTCGACTGAGAAAATAATAATCAATGGCAAAAATACTACTTCTTGTTGATCCCACCATATGTTCCACCTTCTACGTGCCATGCTAGGGATTGGCTATGCTGATTTTTCTTCACTGAGTTAAATTATTCATCTTGCAACCTTTACAGAAAATTAAGAACAAACCCAGAGGGTCCTGCCATGTCCCCACCCCTCTGTGAAATATGACTGGTGACATCCCTTCCTCAGTGGCCCTCTGACACGCTACCAACCCACAAATCTGCTACTGTGTGCTGTCACCTCCTCATTTTCCTACTGAGTTACCACTGCATGTGAATGAGGTGCTCATGTTGCACTCTCTTAACGAGAACAAGGGAAAGAGTAATTCAAGTAATAAAAAATATTTTTACCTGCCACAAGCAAATCTTCATTCTACAAGAGAATGCAGAGCCATCATTTCAGTTGGAAATTTATGTATATGGGGAAAGATTTCTTACAATGTTTTTTTTATTCTCTTAAATAATTTTTAAAATTTGAAACTGAGGAAGTATATTTTTATCTTCTGGTCCAAGATATTACATATGATCCAAGTAAATATGAACATCTGAAGACGTGATTATTCTCGTGTTAGTTTGTTTCTATTCCTGATTTTTCTTTCTATGTTATTTCTCAAGATGATACATTTATCAAGGGGAAAAAAACCCTCAGGCTCAGTAGGGGAAATCAGAGTGTTTTCACTCTAAATTATTTATTAGTTAGAATGTCTCAGGAAATTTAATTTTTATTTAGTCTAGCATTCACATTTTTAGATTTAACATTCATTTTCTGGTCCACACTTGGGTTCCGGATATGCAAATGAATGCTCACTTTTCAGGGAATATCATTTCACTTCTTGTTCATTTCTACAAGTGAAAGGTTATCTACTGACATCTCAGCTTCTCCAGTGTCCACATGTACAAACACAGATGGCCACTCAAGAGAGTTACTCCAGAAAGTGATTTTGGTTCTGTCACTCTGAAGGTGCCCTGCTGCTGAAACTGGGCAGGAGTTCAGTTTCCTTAACTCACCACAACTCTTCTAAGAAGGTGCGAGCTAATGACACTCATTAATATTTTACCTTTGGCACAGGTCACAAGTTCTAACCCTAAAATTCTATTTGTGCACATCTGTGTATGTGCAAACATGTATTCACATGTGTATGCGTGTACACACGTGTATGTATTGTGTGTGCACGTGTATGCACACGTGTGTATGTGTTCATGCATGTGTGTGTGTACACAGTGTATGTGTGTGCCCATGTGTATGTGTGTGCACACATGTATGTATTGCGTGTGTGAATGTGTATGCACGTGTGTGTATGTGTTTATGCATATGTGTGTATGTATGTGTGTAGGCACATGTGTGTATATGTTTGTGCATGTGTGTGCCCATGTGTATGTGTGTATGCACGTGTGTATGTGTTTATGCATGTGGGTGTGCGTGTGTGCACACATTGTGTTATGTGTACCCATGTGTATGTGTGTTTATGCATGTGTGTGTGCATGGCACATGTGTGTATGTGTTTATGCATGCATGTGTGCGTGTGCACACATTTTAAGTGTGTGTGTCTGTAGGTGTGTATGAACGTGTGTGTGCACACATGTATGTATTGCATGTGTGAATATGTATGCACACGTGTGTATGTGTTCATGCATGTGGGTGTGCGTGTGTACACATTGTATGTGTGTGTGCCTGTGTGTATGCACATGTGTATGTGGTTATGCATGTGTGTGTGCGCGTGTGCACACATTGAGTAATGTGTGCCCATGTGTATGTGTGTTTATGCATGTGTGTGTGCATGCACACATTGTATGTGTGTGCCCGTGTTTATGCATGTGTGTGCATGTGTGTATATGTGTATGCACATTTATGTATTACATGTGTGCATGTGTATGCACATGTGTGTATGTGTGTAGGCACGTGTGTATATGTTTGTGCATGTGTGTGTGCCCATGTGTATGTGTATGCACGTGTGTGTATGTGTGTGTACGCACGTGTGTGTCTGTGCATATGTATGTATGTATGTAAGTGTGTGCCCATGTGTACTCATGTGTGTGCAGGCACGCCTGTGCACACGTGTGTATGTGTGTGTGTATGTGTGCACTCACCCATGCAATTATAACTTGCTTTGCTTCCTAAATCTTGTTGTCACCTCTGATAGTCTCATGATCCATAGATTATAATACAAAAGAAAAGCTATTGATTAGTACGGATTAGAATATTCTTAGAAAATCTGAAGACTTTTTCAATGAATGAAGGTTTAAATACTATCTTTAGAGAGACTGTGCTAGAATATTTTATAAATTTTACCATAGAATTGTTCCAAGGTTGTTCTTTGGATATCACGCCTTTGATATCATGGTGTGTACAAAATCTGATATTAAACATAAGAGCCACGTAAATGCTCAGCCAAGTTATTCCATGATCCTTAATGAGCTAAATGATTCATATATTTAGAGAGGGGACAGAGGTAGTGGCATTTGGCTGTGGAATTACGGAGCTTCTTGTCTGACATCATGGGACTCTGGCTTTCCTGTCCAGCTCTGCCCACAGCACCGTGGCCAGCACGGCGACCCAGCTCCTGTCCTGTGTCCTGTGTCTGTGAGCAGCAGCCATCATGCTGTTCAGATCCTTACATCATCATCTACTTTCCCAAGGAAGCATCAGCTTCAGAGTCAAAGAAGAGTGAGACTATTTGGCAATGGAGAAAACGCAGAGAACATATCTCTCTATATGCATATACACATAAAAAATAGGTTATAATTTCATTGAATATAGAGATAGTGTGTGGAAACACACACCCACACACACACACACACTGTACTTTCGTCTTTAGTTCCTTAGTTAACCCCTGAGAAAAAAGAAGGAACTGTATCTTTTGCTATTTCTAAAAATTACAAAATGGATATTCCTATTTTGTGGGATTTGTCAAGGCAAGAAAATCAACTTGTATCTTAGGAATCTCAGTCTTTACATATTCCACTTTCTTGCAAACATTACTGTCCCATCTTATTATTTGTCCTCTCAGAGTGTTACTCTGTGTGTGTCTTGACAGTATAATTTCATTTATGATCATTGAGACTAACCTTCTTTCACCTTGCTTGAAATTGTCTTACATATTTCTTTCTAAGTGACCTTTTATAGTCTCTTGAAAAATAGGCAGAAACAAAAGCTATAGATTTCTCTGAGGTTATAGGTATTGACTGAAGAGGTGTGAATGACGGTTTCATAAAACTTTATGTACTAGGTAATGACGGAGGCATTTTTGTTTGTGGGCATAAGGACTAAAATGTGAATACCTTTTTTTCGATTGAGAGTGAGAATTCTGTGCCTAGATAAACACAGTGAAACCAAAGGGCATTAAATGTATGAATGAAATTCTGAAACAAACAAAAAAGAATGAGAGGGGAAAATGTATTTGCCATAATTTTTCTCAAATAGATAAATGCTGATGGTAAAATGGGACTGATTTGCATAGGGATAATTTTTACCTTTCTCTTTGGAAGAATGGAGGTGAGTTGTTGACAGCTAAATAGGACACAGTGTCAGGCCCGGGAGAAAAGAGGTAAGTTCCCAGAATGTGGCTGGTCACCCTGTTCCGTTCTCATCCCAGACACGCCCAGCTGCTGTGTCTAGGCATCAGAGGGGGGTGGTGCAGATGTTTAAAGAAAGTGTAAACCGAGGACGGGACAACATTTAAGTACAGTTACGGGTAGTTTGGTATGTAATGACAGTTAATATTTATCCAATCTACAGTAGGAGGTAAAACACATGGCTTTGCCTCATTTAATCCTCACAACATCCGTTCAATGAGAGACACTATTTTTGAAGTTTGGGGACGACAAGTGTCTTGCCCAAGACCACACAGCTAAGAAGAGATGGAAACAGAGTTAAGATTCAGTTTTCCATGATAACAGAGGTAATTTATTTTTTTTTCTGCAACGCTGGACTGACTCAGAAAAGAAAATCTGCCTTTAGTTACAGAGAAGAATGAGGAATTTTGGAATACTGTATCTTGCCAGGTATTACGTGCATTTTTTTACTCAAATTTTTGAGGGAAAAATAAGGGTGCACATTGTGCATGGGCAGTACTAATTCTGTTAACTACATAAATAGTTTTAATTCTTTTATTTATGCTTCTGCATTAAAAGTGTAAGTCTGTGTTTGAAAAGAAATGCCAAAATTACTTTATAACACAGAAACAAGTACCTAAATATAAATTAGAATTTAAAAAAATGCAAACAGAAGATTATTTTTCTCCTCAAAGTGTGGGCCTAAAGCGTGGGTGCCCATTACAAATGGCAAAACACGGTCCATTAAAGTGGCGAGTATGCCCACGTCTATGCCCACCTCGCCTTCCCTGCTCTTGTTAGGCCTCTGGCTCTGTCTGCACCCCTCGCACACCCGTGCATCCACAGGCGTGCATGTTTGCACTCACATTCACACACCGCATCTGTCTTTTAGTCCTTCTCCTCTCTCCTTTCCATCCCTCCATAATCCCACACTTCTGGGCAGGTGTTCCAAGTCTTGGATTATGATCCCTGTAGGTATTTCTTGCATTACTTCTCCCCATTGGCATATCCTTATATTCTGATGGTGCTAACCTTCTTGTTGTTCTGCAAACACAGTGTGACCTTGGCAGCTGCCTTCTTCTCTGTGTTCCTCCATGCTCTCACCATGGCAGCCCCTCGTGCAGCTAACGCTGCCCCGGCCCAGTGCCAACAGACACTTTCCATCCCGAAGGCAGGACTCTCTCCCGTCCCCAACACTGTGTCCTCATTTAGACCACAATATTTTGCTCATGCCTTTATCACTTTGAATTGTAAAAATGGAAGTGTATTTCTTTACCTCTTCTAAGCTACATGATGGCAGGGATTCATCTGCTTCTTACACGGGAGAGATGCTTTGTATGCTTCCAATTTGAAAAAGCAAATGAACAGATTCGAGCTCATGCTGAGTAAAAATAGTCTGTCCAGCTGATGATTTTCTTTGAAGGTTGCTAACTTGATGTAACATGAGAAATATGTATGTGCGCACGCACGCGGGTGTGTAGTTAACCATATTTAGAAATGTGAAATATAAATAGTATGTCGTATTAAAAGTTTATTTTTAGAAATAGCGATGACATCACCACTTTCAAGTGCATACAGTGGTGGCCACACCACTATGCTCTGCTCGTCATTTGGCCCTGCAGAAAGAGGGTCTGTAATTCTATTTTTCAGAGGACAGAAAGCTTAATACAAAGATAAGTGCCAGAAGTTGCTGGAACTGCTCACCCTGGAGAAAATAGAATTTGACGGAGATCTGACTTTAAACCGTGGTATTCAGGCTGCAAAGCTGACCCTTCTGCCTGAGGCATTTGCTCCCCTTTATGTCATAGTCCAAGTATCACATACAAATAAGCAGTGGTGTAAATGCACTCACAAAATTAATAACATATGCATTAAAAAACCATTGACCAGGCTCGGCGCCTGTGGCTCAATGGCCTAAGGCGGCAGCCACATACACCTGAGCTGGCGGGTTCGAATCCAGCCCGGGCCCGCCAAACAACAACGACGGCTGCAACGAAAACATGGCCGAGCGTTGTGGCAGGCGCCTGTAGTCCCAACTACTTGGGAGGCAGAGGCAGGAGACTCGCTTGAGCCCAGGAATTGGAGGTTGCTGTGAGCTGTGAAGCCATAGCACTCTATCCAGGGTGACAACTTGAGGCTCTGTCTCAAAAAAACAAAAAAAACATTGACCAAATCTTAAAAGTTCTTTTTCAACGATCTCTTCACAACACAGTATTTTCTGAGCCTTCACTATTTGTGCACTGGTAGGTCAACAGTTATGACTTTTCCCTCAACTTCTAAACATTATCTTCTTTATAGCACTTGAAACTCTGTTATGTTGACTTTTCCTTTGTGAGTGCTTTTGTTTTTTAAATTTTCTGCATTATAATTACAGTGACCTTCAAAATTCTGCTCCTGATCTGGAAAACTTGGTTCTGATGATGTTAGCTATTTCTTTGATTTACTTTTTTTTTTTATTATTTTGTTTTTATTATAGGAATGTACCATTAATTATTGTTTTGATTTTTTTTATTTTTCATTTGATTAACATTTATTTTTGGCTTAGCATTCATATCAGTGTTTCCTGTGCTCACCTCTGCCTTATATACATCTGTCCTGATTCTCTTTTGGATGCCATTTGGGGATATTTCTGTCATCTCTGACTTAAAAGACCTGAAAGTCACTTCTCATAGTTTGCAGTTCCTGGATTCTCACAGTCAAGTCTGTTGATCACGTTATTTTTTAATTACCTGCAGTAAAGTTTCATACAGCTTTAGTCTTGCTTCTGCATTTTCTATGTAGAGTTATAAATTAATTACTTTGAAATTAATTCAAAATATCTATATCTGTCTTACTTTTTCACTCCTTACTGACACTATCTTACCCTTAGACTAAGTCTCTCCTGAGGTGACTACACCAATATGGCTTTGTCACAAAGTCCTGGGGGACCTCCCAGCCTTCAGCGTTTTTCTTTGTAATACAGATTATACCCTCACTACCCAAAACACTGGTCTCAGTACACTATCAGTGATCTGATCAAACTTTCTGATGGAGTCCTATTTTTATTCAATCACTAATTTGCTCAGCCAGTTAATAAATAAATACAAATACTAAATCATCTATTTGAAACTAAGATATTTCTCTTACAGATGCTTTTAAAAGAGGCATCTTTCTTAACAAAAACATATAGAATGCACACTTTTCCTTATCAATTTGATTTTATTAAATGGTTCAAAACTTTGTGCACGTTTCTTGAAAAGTAGTTGTCAAAATATTTAACATCTAACATAATATAAAAATGAATTGTGTTAGATAGAAAGTAACTAATATATGGGGCCCTACAAAAGTGTCGAGATAGACTGTGTTGGCCCAATATTTCACTTCTAGGAAACACAGTAGACAGCATCCTTCCTGATTCACCTGTATTAGTTTTCACTTGCTCAGCTTCTCAGTATTGTTGGGAGGGCTTCGTTTATTTCTGTCTGCATGGATTTCATGTTTCTTGATTTTTGTATATCCAAAAGTTTTGTAATGACGCACACATAAAATCATATTTTCATGGTGTAAAATTGAGAAAATTATAAACATGTGGTTTCCACCAACACTAAACTCCTCAATTCAGGGTTGCTGGCCATATTTTTTAAAGTATCATTTGGCTCTTTTCTGGCCAGATCGAGCTAAGAAATAATAGTGAGGAATTGTGACATACCAATGTTCTAGATCCTAAACATTAATTTCTGGAGAAAATACATTATATGTAAATATAAATAATATCTGAGTTTATTATTATTCTAATATATTCCAGTAAGTTATGTATAATATTTTGAAATGTGACATATATTCTACACTGATTTTTGCAGTAAAATCTTCACTCTCCCATATCGCTACTAGATTCCAACTCCAGGATAAACTTAGCCCAGAAGTGGAAGAAAATTAGAAGAGAAACTGGAGAGCCAATTGCTTGTTGTCACCCCATGGCTCCATTTTTTTTTTTTTTTAAGTTGGGGGAAACAAGAAAAAAGAAATGTAGCAGTTTTCTGAGAATCATCTGCGCATTTTGGATCTATATTCCCTTTGTGTACTGGGTAATGGAAGACTTTGGACCACATATGACACAGAGATTGAGAAAGGGCGGACTGTCTGTCCAGCTCCAGTGCAGATTTGGTGGTCTGCATCCTCCTCTCCCTGGAAACTGCCTCCATAGCCAAGTTTAAACAACAACAAACTTCTTCAAACACATAAGGTAACGAGAGAAGATTAGACATACCGCATACATTTAGAATTGGTTTGTGGAATATTCATATACTTTACACATAAATTTATGGTCTGTAATTAACAAAAACAAGAAAGAGTGTACAAGGAAAGTAAGGCAAAGAGCAAACAATAATGGGAATTACAGCAGCAGTGAGAACACATGTAAACAGCTGGATTTTTCTTTTGTAATCATGGCAAAATTTAGCTTATTAATATCAGTTTAGGTGATTTACTTCAAGGACTCCTCAGAGGAAACAATTTGAAATTGTCTGCATCAAACTTTTACAAGATAACTGGAAATAAAAGGCATGTATGATTAATAATTATAATAACAGCTATCATGTATTGAATTCCTCATATGGGCTAGCCAGGCACAAACTTGGGTCTGATGCTTATTCAATATCCACAGACATTGTTTAACCTACGTGATAGTAGCAAATTGAGAGCTATGACACTTGGGCAGCGTGGGAGTTACTGACTTATTCAAGATCAACAGCTCATGAGCCCTTCCCTAGCCCTACAGGAAGAGGAAGACACATGAGTGGAACTCACATCACTGAGAAGCCACAGGCTATTCTACAAGTTCCAAGAGTGGTCTGTATCCCACAAGAGACGCATCTGAGTTGAGACTGTGTGCTCTCTTCAGGTTTAATTAAGAACATGTCATTTTTTTAAAATAAAAAGCTACATGCTGCTTGACATGTGCAAATATCCTTTTCTTTCCTTCTCTCAGTGAGACTTCTCTCAGGTGAGAAATTTCTAAACCAAGCCAAGGAAAGATTTGCCACCAATGACAAGCCAACAGTTTGCGTTAGTGTAAGCTGCATGTTCTCCCTGACGGCAGGAGTGTCTGCCTGCCATGCTCTTCTCCTCTTTGTTCTGCTGGGGATGAAGCACTCAGAAGAAGAAGTACTTTAAGTTGTGTCCTCCATGTGACTTTTGAAGCGTAGTTATATTTTGTTAGTCCTAATTCCTTGTGTGATTTTTAATTTCCATTTATTAAGCATTTTCACTTTGAGTTGTATGAAATCCTGGAGGAATGAACCGGCACATAGACACAGTAGGACACAAGATGGTACCAAGAGGCCCCAAGATACCTAAGCAAGCAGGGAGCTCTGAGAAGGGGGGTCCCTCTGGACGCCCACCCCTCCTGAGAGGCAGACACTTCAGTGATGAGGAGACGCTGACTGTGGGAGGCATAGGGCGTGTGTGTTGCAGGGTTTGAAGTTATGTCTTAGAGAAGGCTCCCCAACAAATGTGCAGATAAAGGCAATACACAGAACAGTGATTGGGACGTGCTCTGGAGGACAACAGCTGTAAAACTGAGGGAATGGGACTGGAGGAGGGAGAAAGAGAACTATGAAGCAGGTGCAATGGCCTCAGCTTGTCTAGAGCTGTAAGCTTGCTAGGATCATTTTGATTTGAAGCAAGAGGTTCAAGCCTGTATTGTCCCAACATCTATCTACCAAGCACTAAATACAGACTGCCCTCAGGAGGGAGGACCCCCTCAGGAACACCTGAGGCCTTTGGCCAATTCCAGGCGGCATCTCGGCTCTAAGCCCCAGCAGCCAGCAGTGCAGACGGAAAGGCCCACAAAGGGCCCAGCTCACGATGGGGTGTGCAGTGATGTTTGGTCATCTTAATGACGTGCACAACCTGGTGGACGAGGAATCAAAGGCAGTTGTGATTTTGTGAATTCGGTCAGAAAACCACAAGGTACTTTCCAATACATGTATGTGATAAGTATCTATTGCTGGATGGTTTACATTTAGAGTATTTTTTTGGTGTAAAAAGAGCACAGATACCCTTGTGTTGGCATGTGGGTATCATTCTTCTAATCCTTATAAGCTTCTCTGCTGGTTTCCTAGTGAACTCAGAATGAAGGTGAGCTGAGGACATATTTCAGGTATGCAAGTGAGACTAAAACTCTCAGTCTAGTTTATGGCAGCTCTGTGGCTGAAAGAGTACATGACATTTCTTAAATGCCTAATATGCTACCGAGCAATAAATGAAGCTCTTTAAGAATTACAGCCCATTAATTTTCCAATCAATAGAAGCGTTTTAAATTTAAACATGCTTTAGGCATATATTATTGATAAGCAGGAAGATATTCTTATTCTAGAACAATTATACATATAAAAATGGAAAAAGTAGAATGATTTTGAAGTATTTCTTCTTTTTCTATTGTCTGTAAGATTTGGCATGATCTGTTTTTTGAAATTATCTTTTACTTTTGTGTATAAATATTAGTTGTCTATTTTTTGAGAGTTTGAAAACAAAATTAGAAGAGGTTAACTGATGACTCTATACTGAGCTTCAGAGTTAAAGCATTCTATAATAGACATCACTTATCTGACAATGTGAATGTTAACTTTCTTTGTATTATTATTATTATTATTTCTTAATATTTTGATGCAGCAATTGTCTGATTTCTTTTCTGAATGTATTTATCTTCGTTTGTTCTTTCCAAGGTTTTTGTTTCTCGTCCTCATCTTAAACATTGTTATTGTTATTAAATTTTAAGCCTTTTTAACTCTGTGAAGGCAAAAAGTGGAAACCTAATAAACACATGTATATGTAAAAAATAAAAAAAATGGAAAAAGAATATTGATAAAAATACACCAAAATATAATTTTATAAATATGTTGCTATCATGAGTAACATTTTGTCTGCTTTGTCTTTTTTTCATATTTTTCAAATTTATTCTAATAAACTGTGTATTTTGTAATGAAAACGACTGAATCTGGGGAAAGCATTTTGTTAAAGTCAGAGAAGTAAATTAAGATCTATTGCCAAACAATAAAAAAAAAAACACAAAGCCACTGCATTAGGAATTATTATACAATAATTCTAGTACTTATGATATTAGCTCATTGTTATTGCCTCCTAGAAAGTAGTAGAAACAAGCCTTGGTAACATATGCTTCTCAAGTTTCTTTATAAATATCTTGATTTATTTTAAACCCATTCTGTGTTATGAGCACCTACATTCAATTTCATTGTCATTCTTTGGTTCATAAGAATTTGAGGTGTCCATGGCCATCTTACATTCAGAATACATTGTATAATATTTCTCAGATCCCAGAGTGAATGGTATTAGAAATAAGTGTTAAGAAGACTGCATGTCAATATATTCAATGAATAAGTGAATATGACTTTTAATTTGTAGGAAATGAAAGTGAAATCTGAAAATCTGAGATAACTGGTGGGAGCTTGGCTGTCCAGCACAGCACCACTCGAAATAGGGCTCTTCTTAATGATAAAGGGCTATTAATATAAAACTCATAGGGATTAGTACTAATTTTTGAAGAATGAGTACAAAAGTAATGAAAAAACTTTAATCATTTAAAGTTGAGGGTAATACTTAGGATTTATCACATTAAAGTATATTCCTGAAGTCAATTTTACCTTTTTAATATTTTGATGTGATATTACGATGGAAAATAACATACGTTCTTTGCTTATAAATTGATTACAAAATTGGTAAACTATGACTTGCACTTCGAAACTTAACATGGCTGAAATGGTTGTTCCTCATTATAAATCACTTATCATTAACATTCTCATACCAAATAATTAAAATTTAAAAGCAATACAAATTTATTTTATCAAAATATTTTTTCTGAACCAAAGGAAACAATAATTGTTTATTCTGAAATAATAAATTGGGGCAGAGTTATTTTTAATAAGCAATTTGTTTCTTTGTTTGAATATTGTGAATAATTGTTCTAGTATATGAAATAGCAAAATAGTACATGAAAAATATACATATGGAAAGATTCTCATTGGAAAAGCAACTAAAAGTAACATTGAAAACTTGATTACAACTTTTAAATAATATATTAGGACTCAGGACACCAATTAAGACCAATAAGTATCAAATGATGCAGATACAGCAGCTGGTGTTTTAAACTCAATTTCCTCTAGGAAATAATATAAATGACATAAATATAAAAGGTCAGATATCACCACCTCGCACAAGAGAACAAAACTCTCTTGTATGTTTATTGTTACTTTGCTGGGCTAACATATTAACAGCACCTATTTGAGCCATTTTAAAATCTAAACTAATGAGATGACTAGTAGTTTACTGATGTTTGCACTTTAATTGAGGTGGGAACCAAATGAATAACTTAATTCATTTACATTTATAACATAACTTTACATAATCCATTCTACTTGAATTTTGAGGTGTTAAATACATTTGTTATTATACCAAACGCTTATCTTTTTGAGTCAACCATCTCCATCATTTAATTTAGTGTGATTTAAAACTGCAGCTATCTTAAAACATATACACATCCAAAAAAAGAATCGAGAAAATGACTGACCTACATTTCAAAACTTCGCAGACCCCTCAATTCAGGTAGAGCAAATTGATGCCTTGGGTCTGGGTGACGGGCTTCATATTTGCATCGAGCTTTGCCTCCCCACATCTGTGGTAGCTGTGAGCGTTCTCAATCAATCAGGTCATTACTCAAGGCACCAGAGTTGTCTGTCGTGTTTCTGCCATCTCAATTCGGGGCTCCTGCAGCCCAAATCTCCTCTGAGCTCTTGGAAATGAGGCCAAAAAAATGTATCTAAATTACACCATTTAGTTGCAGGTAGAAAAGATCTTTCTTTGGTACGTATTGGAGTCAATACAATTTATTAGGCGTCTCATAGCAACATTGTCGGGAAGGTTATAGTTTTGAAAGTCTAAACTGGTTTACATTTCTCGGTATCTGGGCCTGGAGGGAAGGAGAGGGCTAGGGAAGCTGTCCACAGACAGGCCGGGGAGACCCCCAGACTGTACACATGTAGCTGCCTGTGCGGAAAGTTGTTGAATAAATTGAGATGACACCAAAGGTAGCATCGGATTTCCAATATGATGAGGTTAGGACAGGAAAATAAATCTCAGACTATCAACTTGACAGCTCAAGGATTTGGGGGTAAAATGAAACTCAAAACCCTTCATTCTGTGCTTTCTGTTTGAAAATCTTTTTGGGGAAGGAAAGAGCAGTGCTCCGAGAGTTCAAAGTGCTTTGTACACATAAAACAATTCTCCTTTCCCTCCTGGGTAATTTCAACCTTTTGCACACCAAGATTTCCCATCTCAGTTCCTTTCCACTGTAGGTTTCCATACTCACTGAGAGTAAAATGTAGGTCAGCAACGTAGAAGGTGCGTTACTTGTAAGACTGATACAATCACAGCTCGTAACCAGTCAACAGTGAGTTGATGACCTACCATCATGTGCCAATCACTTTACAGTGGTTGAGGTACTATAGAAAGATATGATATATTTTCTTATAAGCTGTGTGTTTTGTGAAAAAACTGATGCCTCCACTCTTTGATTTTTTTACCTATTACATTTTAAGGCATTAGCTGGCCTTTGAGATGTAAATATTCGTTTTTGTTTTAAGCAAATTCTGATTTAAATATTTAGTTAACTAAGTAGAAAACAGGCAGTGTAATGGTGCAAGAATACCATTTCAAGAGTCATTTGCAAGAGTTTCTTAATATATGCTAACTTATCTGAAAGACCAGAATTAATTTCATTAAATGATTATGGTTTCATTTCCATTTGAAATACTTCCCCGAAGGAAAACAAACAGAACTGAATAAAATACAAGATTAAGCCATCACCAAATAACCCTGAGCACTTTAAAATATTAAGTTTGGACAAATCCTAACATTCTCTGTGCTACTTATGGCATGTCAAAATATCAGACACTGATAGAAAATCAACGTCTAGTTTTTAATTTAAATTTTGTAAGAAGCAGATGCTGGCTGCCAGCGAATTATGCTGGCATCGAAAAACATTATGTATGTTCTTCCTGTCCAATCTCCATCTCCACATAAGCAATAAACTCTATAAGAGATTTCACATTATTCCTGCTTTCTCTATGAAACCGCACTGCTGAAATCTGGAGTGTGAATACACCTTCATCCGAGGTAGATAATAAAGGTTAGCAACTCAGTAGTATTACATAGAAATTCATTTTTTTAGGATGAGTATGAGGAATATGAGACTATTCCTTTGAAATCACACAGTAGAGCAAAATACACAAATTTAGAGATCTAAAAATTAGTACCGAAGCACAAAGGAGCAATCTTAGGATTAATAATTTCCTGACATTAACTTTTCACCATTTTATCAAGTTTGAATTCAAACAAATTGAAGATAATTTTACCTTATCGTATGTATTCTTAAAAGTGTTCAGGGGAGAAGACAATTAGTATTCCAAGAAATAGAAATTTTTCAAATTCTGTGTTCTGCCCAAACTGGAAACCAGCCAAGCTACTCACTAAAAATATCAATTTAAACTACTATTTTCTAAAACAGTGGAAAGATAATTTTTGTCTACTGGATTGAGATGATTTCCATGCCCTTAACCTCCTTCTCATGCTCAGGCCCCTGTGGATGTGTCAGTTCCAGCTGTGAGATGGCAGAGTTATCAACCTCTTTATGCACATCTTGTTTTCCTCTTTGCTAATCTCTGCAAGTGCTCAGCGTGCCAGTGAATAAACCCTACACCTTCCACCGCAGACTGTGATGCTTCACATTAACTACCTTGTTTTTTGTTCTTTTTAATCCTAAAACTATTCACTTGAATTGCAAAACATTTTTCATAAAAGTCCATCAATTCCGAGTGAGCATTGCTGTAGTGGTTTTGATTGTACCTCTGTGTGGGAGGTTCCCTGTGGGAGTTTGTCAACTAAAAGCACGGATATTTCTCGCAGCCGGGCATGGTGGCTCAAACCTGTAATCCCAACATTGTGGGAGGCTGAGGTGCCTGAATTGCTTGAGCTCAAGAGGTCCAGACCAGCTTGAGCGAGAGCGAGACCTTCCCCCCACCCACCCTGTATCTACTAAAAATAGAAAAACTAGCCAGATGTTATGGTGGGCACCTGTAGTCCCAGCTACTCAGAGGCTGGGGCAAGAAGATCACTTCAGCTCAAAGTTTCTGTGCTCTGCCTATTCAATTATTGGGGGTTGTTGTGAGCTATGATGCCATGTCCATCTACCCAGGGCTGCAGAGTGGGACTGTCAGAAAAAAAAAAGGTGTGAATATTTCTCATATTATTAGAAAGCTACCCTTATAAAGGTTTTTTATTAAACTATACCCTACAAATCCAAACTGTGAAAGTGTCATTAATAATATATGCTAATAATCATATTTTGGAATTATGGGAGCATATCATTTAAATACATAGATAAGAATATATAAATCATGAACTTTACAGTTTAAAATACTGCCCATCTGTACACTTCATAAGGTAATAAACAGAGTTCAGCTCACCCTACTAATTTAAATATGTATATTAACAGTCCTTTTAAGTAGGAAAATTACTCTAAAATGTTAGATAGTCGCTCTATTTTATTTCGATTGATGTCTATATTAGTCCAAATGGATAGGGCACATGTAATATTTAGTTACATGCATCAGATACACCTTGATAAAGCCGGCATATTCAGGATATTCACCGTTTTGCATATTTATCACTTCTCTGTGTCTGGACTATTTCAAGTTCTTTCTTCTCACTATTTTTAAATATACTATAAGGTACATTCTTTCTAACTATAGTCATCCTCCTCTGCCCTTGAACATTAGGTCTTATACCTTTTGTATAACTATGTTTGTACCCACTACCTGCAACATACACACTTTCCAGCCTCTGGTTTCTATCATTCCTTTATCCGCCTCCATGGAATCAATTCTTTGATCTCCATATGCATGAGAACAGGCGATGTCTGACTTTACAAAGGCTCTCAAATGATATCGCCTTCTTGGTTCTTTATAATCTGGATTTCTTTTCTTTTCTTTTCTTTTCTTTTTTTTTTTGAGACAGAGTCTTACTATGTCCCCCTCCGTAGAGTGCTTTGGTGTCACAGCTCACAGCAACTTCAAACTCTTGGCCTCAAGCAATTCTCTTGCCTCAGCTTCCCAAGTAGCTGGGACTACAGGTGCCCGCTACAATACCTGCCTATTTTTTTGTTTTTAGCAGTCCACGGCTGAGTTCACCAGCCCTGGTGCATGTGGCCAGCACCCTACACACTGAGCCACAGGCGCTGCCCAATATAATCTGGATTTCTTTAACCAGCCTCTTGGTTTTATTCCACTTAGTACCATATTGTTCAGTGCATGATTTAAGGGCATCAGTCCTCACTTATCCTCAAGCCTATGAACTCCAAAGCACAGGGACCGGGTATCCTATGTCTTACAATACCACCTTTGAACTGGAAGTGTGCTCCTACCCCTAGGAGCCCTTGATTTGCCTGAGAAAGTGTTATAATCTGGGTATCTATGACAATTTTTTTCTTTTTCTTATCTTTAAAAAATTATTCTTCTGCCATTTTACACCAAAGGCCCGCCTCTTACCTATTTTGGAATCTTACAATAATGGCTGTCCACATGTACTGCACAAAAGGTACAGATAATAAACAACTCTATTTTTTGGACGGGGAGTAGAAATCCTTCTTGTAAGTGAGGTTATTTTCCATTCATTGTTGTCCACAAGATTGAAGGCGCACACAAGCATATTGTCAGATGATAGATTGCTGCTGATAATTTCTTCAACATCATTCACCCTGCGTACAGTTCAGTTCAAAAAAGAGTTTGCTGAATACCTACCCTACTCTTTCCAAAATCCATTACTGGGAAGGAAAAGGAAAGGAAAGAGAGAAATGGAACTAACTTGATAATTAGTGAACTGAGACATGGATGATGTTATGTTACTACACATCCACCCAAGGAGTCGTGCTGTGGTGGGCAAAGGAGGACGCTGCTGACCCCGAGAGTGCCCAGTGGGCCAGGCAACAAGGAATAGAATTGGAGTCCGGTTTTAAATAACCAGGAAGATTTCCACAAAAGAGCGGGAGCATATGATTGATGAGACAGAGCTGGATGTGGAGTTGGCAACATTTAGAGTCACTTGGGAGCTTAATAGCTGGGCTGATCACTTTTGGTCCCCAAAATAATTTGCTAAATCATAAGATAACATAGATTTATCAAAATATATTTACCAAATTATTTTGTTGATTTAAAACCAAATATGCCATTAGATACAAAGATTGTTTGAAGAGTCAAGTTTACAGAATCTATTTCTTAAATTATTTATGTTATTTTAAAAGAAAATATTTCATGTATATTTGAATGAGTGCTAAGAGACATGATGCATTTTTTCAGCCTTCACACCAAAATTTTAAAACTATATAAATATATAGCTTGAAAACAAAAAAGTTTTCACCAAATGTAAAATTAAATTAATATTTTACAACCAAACATAGTTCTGTTAAATTGTGGGATGACATTACACTGGTCCCAAGGAGCTGGTGCCTTTCCCATTAACATCCTGTGGCTGCCAACTTAGGGAACATGTGTTGTCAACAACTGTGATGGAGAAAGCTGCAGAATACCTCACCTTGACTATTGCCTGCTAGCTCTGCTCTTCATTCTGAGAGCCAGCTGTGCATGAGGGTCCCAGAGCAAGGAACACATTCAACCAAGGAAGTGAGAGACTTGTATACCGAAAGACTTGTAACTAAGAAATATGGAGGAAAGAATGAAAAATAGACCAAAAAATGGGCAGATACTTTATTTGCATGAATCAAAAGGATTGATTTCTTAAAATGCCAATATTACTCCAAACCACCTATATATGTATAATGTATATCAATCCAATTTCTATCAAAACACTGATAGTATTCTTCACAGAAATAAAAAAAAAAATTCTGAAATTTGAATAGAATCAAACAAAGGTAACAAATAACCAAAGCTACTCTGAGGGGGAAAAGAAATGTTGGAGGCATCATACTTCATGACTTAAAATCATATTTCAAAGCTATAGTAATCAAAGCAGTATGGTCCTTGGAAAAAGCATGACATATTGATCAGTAAAACAAAATGGAGAACCCAGAAGTAAATCCAAACATACATGGCCAAGTGACTTTCAAAATGGGCACCAGAAAGACACAGTGGGGACAGGATAATCTCATAAACAAGTGGTGCAGGGAAAACTAGATTTCCAAGTGCAATAGAATGAATTTGGGCCCTTATCTCACTTCATATACAAAAATCAGCTCAATGATAGGTAAAAGACAAAACATATGACTTTAAACCATAAAACTCCTACAAGAAGACACAGGGGAACAGTTCCTTGAAGCTGGCATTGGCAACAATGTTTTGGATATTACACCAGAAATTCAGGCTTCAAAAGAAAAAATAAATAAATGAGACTATATCAAACTAGAAAACTAAGCACAGTAAAAGGAACCAACAAAATGAAAAAGCAATCTACAAGTTGAGATACAAATACTTATAAACTGCATATCAGATAAGAAGTTAATATCCAGAATTGATAAAGAATTCATAAAACTTGGCTCAGCACCTGTAGCTCAAGCAGCTAAGTCACTAGACACATACAACAGATCTGGCAGGTTTGAATACAGTCCAGGCCTGTCAAACAACAATGACAACTACAACCAAAAGATAGCTGGGCCTTGTGGCGGGCACCTGTAGTCCCAGCTACTTGGGAGGCTGAAGCAAGAAAATTGCTTAAGCCCAGGAGTTGGAGGTTGCTGTGAGCTGTGATGTCAGGCACTTTACTCAAGGTGACAGCTTGAGGCTCTGTCTCAAAAAAAAAAAAAAGAAAAGAAAAAGAAAAAGAAAGAAAGAATTCATAAAATCCCCAAACCATAGATGTTGCTGTGGATGTGGAGAAAAGGGAACAGTTCTGCACTGCTGGTGGGAATACAAACTACTACGTTCCTTTTGGAAAGATGTTTAGAGGTCACATAGGGATCTAAAAATAGACCTGCCATTTGATCTATATGTTCTTCTTAGCAAAGTATCTCAAGAATGGAAGAAAAAGTATCCAATGTACTCAGACTTACTATGAAACTAATTTATAAGCACCCACACTTCCATATGGAAGCCATAACCCAACTACAGCCCAAGATGAAGGGGAAAGAGGAGGGGGAGGGAAGAGAAGGGGGAGGATGGGTGGATGGAGGGTAATTGGTGGGGCCACACCTACGGTGCATCTTACAAGGGTACATGTTAAATCGACTAAGGGTAGAATGTAAATATCTTAACATAATAACTAGTAAAATGCGGTGAAGAGTATGTTAACCAGTTTGATGAAAGTATTTAAAATTGTACATAAAACCAGCACTGTACCCCATAACTGCATTAATGTACACAGCAAGAAAACACATTACCCAGTGAAAAATAATCAAAGTTACTACAAAAAGAGCATGAAGGCTCAGAAACAGAGACAGCTTTTTAAGATCTGCAGCTTTCTAGAGGCAGTGCTGGAAAAGAAAATAATCGTACTGTCTGTAAATCCCCTGATCGAATGCCAGTGACTCCGTCATAGCTAGATATCAAGAAACTCTCTCCCAGCTGACAATAAATGAATTTATTTTAAAATATCAGGCCATTTTCAGGGACACTGCATTACCTTTATAGAGATATCTGCATTCTTTTTAAAAAATCAGAAATCAAAGTGTTACTTTAAATAAACGTCTTCCTGAAGGAGCCGGTCCTGAGCATGCCCAGTTGTGATGCATTAGTGATTTCATTCAGTGGTTATTAGTTTGTTGCTAAACATTTCTGACTCTAAGGAAAGAAATCCTGAAAAGACTCAGGATATTTAAGTATTGAGTAATTAAGTGTTGAAACTTACTGACGTATGCTGAAGCTTCCTGATTTATACTGTAAGTGTTATCCACTCAAATTAAAAATGTGAGCAAAGTGAAACCATCCCCCATATCACCTGTGCCCACTATATCATGGAACAGATGTGCTGAAGGAGCATTCTGTGTGAAAGATGTGGGTGACTTTCATTTTGCCGAGAAAATTGTCGACTTTCCACATTCATAATCTTCCCAACTTTTTTTTTTTTTTTGCAGTTTTTGGCCAGGGGTAGATTTGAACCCACCACCTCTGGCATATGGGGTCGGTGCCCTACTCCTTTGAGCCACAGGTGCTGCCATAGTTTGTTTTTATTTCCTTTTATTCCCTTAAACAAAGAATCCTTTTTTGTTGAGGTTTTTGTGTGTTTTTTGTTTTGTTTTGGTTTGGTTTTGGTCTTTCTTGAGATAGAGTCTCACTCTGTTGCCCCAGGCTAGGGTGCCATGACCTCATAGCTAACAGCAATCTCAACCTCCTGGCCTCAAGAAATCCTCTTTCCTCAGCCTCCTGAATGGCTGGGACTACATACAGATGCCTACCACAATGCCTGGCTTGTTTTCAGAAAAGAGCGGGGCTCTTCCTCTCACTCAGGCTGGTCTAGAACTCCTACACTCAAGCAATCCACCTGCCTTGGCCTCTAAGAGTGCTAGGATTATGGGCATGAGCCACGGCGCCTGGCTTCTGTTGAGGTTTTAACATATGGGACAATCTGTGTTCAATGCAGCAAACAGACATGGAGATTTGGGACTCTTGCTGGACCGGTTTTCTAATGCTATCAAGGTTATCACAAAGGCGAGGGATTAAAACAAGACTCGTGCATCTTTGCACCATGTTGTACATTAAAAGTCCCATGGGGAAAAAAAATAAAAGTCTCATGGGAGTCTCGTCAGGATGCATTCCGCAGTGGAGAATTCGGGGAGACTCCTGCAGGTCAGTCAGTAGCAGAATTCGGGTAGATGCTGAGGACGTGTTTCCTTGCTGGCTGAGGGCTGTGGCCATTCTCTGCTTGATTCCTGGGCTCATAACCTCCTTCCTTCGCCGTCAAGGCCAGTACCAGTGGCCCTGTCCTTTCCATATCAGGTCTCCCCTTTAGCTTCATCTCTTTTTCCTCTTCTCCCCTCGCCACCTCTGAGTCCACTGGGAGAAAGTTACCTGGAGGGACTCCCATGCTTAGACTGTGTCAATCTCGGTAATCCAGGATCCTATCCCCATTGTGAGGCCTATAACCTTAAATGTGTCTTCTAAATCATCCCATCGCAGAGCATAGCATAGCATACTCACAGGAGCCAGGTATTATGGCAGGACATGAGGGGAGGGGGCATTTGTGACTGTGACAGTTCACAAGCTGAGCTGAGATTTTTAGTAGTAAGAAAACAATAACAAGGAAAGTAATTGCAAATTTTGCATCAAACCCAAGAGAGAATAGCTCTGAAATAGGGTCCTGGTTTTCTTAAATAGGGTAAATTGCAATGTAGAAACACAAGGAAAGAATTTAAAGAGGAAACAAAATATAAACAAAGCATTAAAGCCAGGGAAAGGAATTTCTGCCAAGGTTGTGGAGACATTTTATCTCAATGTGATTTCAGTTGAAACACATACCACTTTAGGTAAAAGCAAAGACTGATTTTTATCTTACGGGTGATACAAAATGAGTGTTTAAGTGGTTAATGTCCACGGCATTTTTGTCATATTTTTAGGACCTCAAGAAGAAACAGAATTAGATCTCTTATAATTTTGCATTCCTAATATAACTTCTTTCAAATGGAAGAAAGTCAAACCAACTTAAACGAGAGAACTAGATGGATTTTTGTGGTGTCTACCTTCTGTGATTTAGAAATAGAATACTGAGATCCAAAAACGTTAAGTGTAATAAACAAATTAAACGTAATAATTAAAGGTATATATAAAATACACCATATTGGGAAAAAGCAATGTTCTTTTTACTTTACATTATGTCAAAATTTTCTCCGATAAGTATTTTATTTTATTTTCCTGAGAGCTGCAGCAGTGTGGCTGCTTGACACTCATTTTAGCAAATTTGATGCTCTAGCACTAAACGTCAACAAGGAAATTTTATCAATCTCAGGACAACTTTACTAAGTATATTTATTTTTTAATTATTTAAAAGCCTTGCCTATATAGAGATAAGATTTTTTAATCTGTAAATTCCATGCTTCCTTGTTTATAGAAGATAATTAAGGTAATAGCAAGTTATTTACATTATGCAAAAGTAGCTAATTCTATTATCCAGTCAGGATCCTTAAAGAGGTTACTGTGATGTGAAAATTACTAGAATGTAATATAAACAAGTTTCTAGCAGTTACAATGTATCTTTAAACAAAGTACATTGAGAAAACTATCAAGTATTTTATAATGAAAACTTCCCTTAATAAATACTTTGAAAATAATAGAAAATTTAAAGAAAGGATCTGTAGGAATAGAAAAGAAATTATATAACCATTTTTGTGGCAAAGTGCACATGGACTTGAATGAGGCTGAGATTTGGATTCAAATGAAGTGGAATTATATCCTCTATGTATAACAGGTTGAGCATCTCTAATCAAAAAATCCGAAATCTGAAATGCTCCAGGAAGTGTTTCCTTTCAGTGACATACTGGCTCTTGGAAAGTTTCAAAATGTGAGGCCTTCAGGATTTTGGATCTTCAGATTAGGAGGGTTCAAACTGTATTGGCCTAGCAGGTTATTTTATAAGCTTGCAGCCCCTTCCAAGATGACTGATGCTTTTCAGTTCCCCAAACCAAACATTAAACACTGAATCCCAATAGCTCCTTGTTTCTGGAATAGTTGGTTTACTGACGGCTCGGTGCTCTTGGGAGGTCCGGCAGCCCCACACAGAGATTCTTTGTGTCTGGATAAATAACCCTATTGGATTGCTTCTTCCACCAGTTTCTATGATTCCGTTGAAAGAAAGTTACTTTTACTTTCACAGTGAATTCTCCTTTCTCATCAATTCCAACGGGATACCAAGGACTCACTTACAATTCCTTCTTGTGCTGGATTTTGGGTTCCCGCACTGGCATTACGTTGCTTTTGTGAGGCCCTTATAATAATCCTTTGCACTCTGATATGTATGCATCACCCTTATTGCAAACAGTGCTCCTTTTCATTAAATACTAAAATAATCATATTAATGATTATATCAATGTTATCAATCTATGTACCAGGTTTTAAACCCCCAGTAACAGAAACTTTATTGAAAAGGAAGAAATTGTAATTGTGTCAGTTCCTTTTTGAAATTCATCAGTGTCTGTTCCCACTGAGTTTCATCTTTTTAAATTGTTCCTTTATTTTTTAAAAACAGATAACATTTATGAATGGACAATGTTAAAGTAACAATGTAATTTGAACTTTGATTTTTTGAGTAATAATAATAATAGACTCAAATATGAAAGAAAAAATGAGTAATCAGAGAAGTATAACATTATTGAATCTTACACTCACTTGGAAAGATCAGCAGAGAATGTAAATTGCTCATGCCAGTAAGTACAGGAGTGAAATAATAGCATTGGGGTGATATTCTTGGCATTTAACATATACCAAATAATGTAATTTTAAAATATTTTATGAAAAGGAATAAAATATAGTTATCTCCAGATAGCAAAACAGAATTAATACATATATAAGTTTGGAAATTAATCAAGTATACGAGATCAAGGCATGTAAGAGGTGTTAATATGTAATAAGGAAAATAAAAAGAAAGAGCTGCTTGTGAACAGGACCTACCCAATGACATTGTTCTCAACATGGACAAGACAATATTCTTTGTTTGCTTCTTTTTTATATATGTTAAATCATAGCTGTGTACATTAACGCAATCATGGGGTACCGTGGGATGGTTTTATATACAATTTGAAATGTTTTCATCAAACCAGTTAACATAGCCTCCACGGAATTTTCTTAGTTATTGTGTAGGTGTGGTCCCACCGGTTACCCTCCCTCCACCCAGCCTCCCCCCACTTTGTTTTTGTTTTTAATTGGGGACATATAACTCAAGGGGAAAAGAGTTTATGGATGAAATCATAGAAAAATCAGAAAGATTAAATACATCACAGAATCTTAAGGAAATCCAGGTGTTTTGCTGCAGGGAATAGATGAAAGGACCACTGCAATTTTTTACAGAAAAGTGATATTCACCCTGTTTAAGAAATGGTGATGGGAGAACTGGTCAGCCACTTGTAGGAGACTGAACTGGACCCATATCTCTCACCATCGACAGAAACTGATTCTCACTGGATAAAATATTTAAATCTAAGACATGAAACAAGAAAAATTCTAGAAGAGCATGCAGGGAAAATGCTTGCAAGTATCGGCCTGGGAAAATATTTTATGGAAAAGACCCCCTTGGCAATTGCAGCAACAACAAAAAATAAATAACTGGGATTTTATCAAGCTATAAAACTTCTGCGCAGCTAAGTGTACAACAACCAAAGCAGACAGCCTTCAGAATGATGGAAGATTGTCACATATTATGAATCTGACAAAGGCTTGACAACTAGAATCTACAAAGAGCTCAAGTTAATCAATAAGAAAAGAACAAACAATCCCATTTCTATGTGGGCAAGAAACTTGAACAGAAACTGCTCTGAACATGACAGATTAATGGCCAACAAACACATGAAAAAATGGTCATCATATTTAATCATCAGAGAAACGCAAATCAAAACCACTCTGAGATATCACCTAACACAGTACAATTAGCCCACATCAAAAAGTCCCAGAGGTACAGATGCTGGTGTGGATGTGCAGAGAAGGGAACACTTTTACACTGTTGTTTGGATGGCAAACTAACACAACCTCTATGGAAAGAAGTATGCAGAATTCTCAAAGAACTAAAAGTTGACCTTCCATTTGATCCTGCAATCCCATTACTAGGTATTTACCCAGAAGAACAGAAATAATTTTGTCACAAGGACATTTGCACCAGAATGTTTTTTTGCAGCTCAGTTCACAATTGCCAAATTGTGGAAGCAACCCAAATGCCCATTAACCCATGAATGGATTAACAAATTTGGGTATGTGTATACCATAGAATACTATGCAGCAATAAAAAGGTGGAGACTTTGTATCTGTGATGTTTACCTGGATGGACTTGAAACACATTATTCTTAATAATGTACCTCAAGAACAGAAAAAATATGCAATGTATGCAATACTAATATTAAACCAATGTATAAACAGACATTCATAAGAATGATAAAACACAAATATAGTCTAGCAGGGGGGAAGGGTGGAGGAGAGGGTGAGGGAGGGTGATTGTCAGGAGGGGGCATGGCATTTGGTGGGATCTCACCTATTGTACAGGGGTTACTCAGCACACCCCACCTGTGTGGGTTACTCAGCATGCCCCCACCCCAGTGAGAGGCTCTCCTACAACTTGAACTTTATTTTGGAAGTGAGAACAATGTAATCTAAAAATTTGTACCCTCACATTAATTTGAAATAAAAAAAAAAAGAAAAAAGAAAAGTGATATTTGATGATAGTTTTTAGTTTCTAAACTTTTATGAACAGAATTTTAACAACCAGAATCTAAATAAAGTGACTGTGTACTTATTGCCGTTAATTAGATATTGAAACATTGGAGGAGTATAAAATCCACAGTCTGACAATTAAGTCCGCACACTGCCCAGGGAACGTGCCATTCCCCATTGTTGGGTATCACTGTGGTGACCTTTGAAGTGCTCCCCTCAGAGCGATGCATTGACACCAGCTCCTGGTCCACCCTTCAAAGCGATTTTGTAACTTTAAGGAAAGGCCAGCAGAGCTGTCATCCTACAATTAAGAATAATTGTCTCGCAACTAAGTTTGTGAACTTGTCACCATGTGCTTACATTGGCAGCTCTGCACAAATTGCCCAGCAGGGTTTCTTCACCCAAATCCGTGTCTCACAGCTGTGTTTGTTTCCATACACAGCGGTGTGTTGCTGGGGGTGTTCATTATTATTGCTGTGTGTTTCTGTGCATTGTAGGCGACAACTCTAAGGGCCATTCCAGGCACAAAGAAGACAGGTTGGGGCGGGGGCGGAATAACAGCCAACCCTGCATTAGGCAACACTGTTGGAGTCAACAGGCCGATTACACAAGGTGACGTCACCAGGGAAACACAGCGTCCTTGGCAACTCCAAGATAGAAATCCAGTCCCTTCATACTCCTTGAGAATCGACAGCTGTGACCTGGCTACAAAATGTGTGTTTAAACCTCAGATTCTAACAAGTGTGAACCAGCTCAATTTTTAGGACAACCAAAAATAGTTGATCAGCAAAACCAAAAGGAAGAAGAATTGGGATTTGTTCACATTAGACAAAAACAGAGCTCCCTGCTATGTTCATCGCAGCAAGCCTGTTCACAAAGGCCTTGGTGAGGAAAGCCGCGGAGCTTACTTCAGAAGTGTACTAAAAATCTAGCTGTAATAATATTGTTCCTAATGTTTGAACAACTACATACTGGTTACTACTTTACATGTATACTGTACTTTAGCTCAGATTATTCTTATAACACTCTCAGAATTTTATTATGGTCATCTTCTTATATTAGACAACTCCAAATATCAGGAAATAAGAAGCAGATTTGTAATTATATTCCACAAAGGATGAGTT
This sequence comes from Perodicticus potto, assembly GCA_963574655.1. Lineage (NCBI taxonomy): Eukaryota > Metazoa > Chordata > Mammalia > Primates > Lorisidae > Perodicticus > Perodicticus potto. The sequence goes on along the minus strand of CAUYRH010109183.1, from coordinate 2,525 downwards.
TCAGGGCCCACTGACAAGGTGACACCGTATTTCTGTGAAATTGTAACATGGGCTGCCTCATTGTCCATCTTTGCATAAAGCCCAGAGTTCAAGGATGTCTCCAGGTAATCATAGAATAAATAGTTATATATTACATAGGATATATAAATACAACAGTGGCTACTTAGCAAATGCCAGTGTTCTTAACCCAAAGGGGGATAACCAGAGTTAGAGAACACTGGTTTATTTCCAGTTTTAATTTTATTGCAAAATGCCACACATTGCACATGGTAATGTATATTATAGAAACAGCTGTTAAAATACAAAGAGTGTCACTGTAAAGCCATACAATTTAGGTTCTAATTCTATTCTTTTACCAATTTCTATTTCTGTAGCTTCTGTAAATTACCTTCTTATTTTCTGCCTATCTTCCTCTTTAAATGGAGATAGTAACACTTTCACAAAGTTACTGAGAAGACTGTTACAGGTGTTTGTGAACGCACTTTGCAAGCTAACAATTGTTGTCAGTATGAATTTATCTTATCCTTATAAGTATCTATATGATTTCTACCTACTGAATTTTCTGTGTTGTGTATGATTAACTCCAGCCTGAGTCTTCCTGAAAACATTTTGTTCAGATCAGTCCTTTGTAATGATTGTGTCACACGGTGCCCGCAGTGAATTCCACATTGACACAGATAATTAGAAAGAGTCCATGCAAACTTCCCCTTTTACCTTGTGGTTGTTATTTCACCAAAGAGAGCTCAGCCATACTGAGAAACAGCATTCTCTCAGGAGCAGGAGGCGAGTCAGTGAAAGAAACAATTAAGTCTAATTGACTCAGCAGGTGGATACAAGGAGAAATCTGGGCCTAGCAAATGAAAATGACTTTGGCAGATGAGATGTCTGTCTGTGAACGTGAGGATGACGAAGAGGCAAGGATGAGAGGGGCACTTCTCAGAAAAAAAATGTTCCATTAGTTTGTAATTGTTAGGGCTAGATGTGTACCTAGACTCCTGTAATAAAATCGTATGTGAAAATAAAACAATCATCCAAACAAGTGTGTCCTTGAAACACAATACAGGTTTTAAAAATAGTAACATAGTGGGCCTGCTTTTATCAGCTAATCCTAAAAGAACAGGCCCCAAGTCTGTTTTTAGAAGACTAGCTTTTACAACACTACAAATGTTTGTGTTTCAAAAACACAATACATACATAACAAGAAGTCAAAGCCTAAAGATAAATAAATAGGGAACCACGTAGTCTTCCAGACCTTCGACGCGTGTCGCAAGTAAGGGCGGGTTTGAGCTTCACTTCTGACACCCCGAGCGGTATTTCCAAACCTGGACCAATCGGCTCACTTCGTGTCAGAGGCTCTGCTCTGTGATACAGTTATTGCAGGACCGCGTGGCAAACGCATTTTACTTACAGTTAGGCTTGGGTTTCATGATGGAATTTGTTTTTATATATCCCTGTTCCAGAGAGTAATATAAAGATAATATTCAAACATAAAGATATGTGCGCACACACGTAAATATTTGAAACTTAGCCGGCCCAGTATATATACATACAAAGTACATTTTATACATAAATGGAAATATGCATTCAATATTTTATAAAATACGTATTTTATTCTTAGAAAATTACTATCGTATAATTAAAATCACTAAAGGAGACTTAATAGTCACGCTTGCCATATTTAATCAATAATCTGTATCAGGCCTTGGTAAACTATGGCACACAGGTTGGTTATCCATTTTTGCAAATGAAAGGCCCAAAGCTATTTCGATAATAGTATATATGGCCACTGATACTTCTACGCTTTGGATTATTTTTCCATAAAACTCGATTTTCCCCTAATTCCTTTCAACTTGTCCATGTGAGAGCGACTGTGGTTCCCTGGAGCGCCGCAACGTCTCCAGGCAGCGGCTGCGCGTTCTGTGCCGGGATAGGTGACGCACGTACGGCATCATCACACTGCGACGTCTCCAGACAGCTGCTGCGCACTCTGTGCCACGATAGGTGACGCACGTATGGCATCATCACTCCACGACGTCTCCAGACAGCTGCTGCGCACTCTGTGCCACGATAAGTGACGCACGTACGGCATCATCACACCGCGACGTCTCCAGGCAGCTACTGCGCACTCTGTGCCACGATAGGTGACGCACGTACGGCATCATCACTCCGCGACGTCTCCAGACAGCTGCTGCGCACTCTGTGCCACGATAGGTGACGCACGAGCGGCATCATCACACCGCGACGTCTCCAGTCAGCTGCTGCGCGCTCTGTGCCACGATAGGTGACGCACGTACGGCATCATCACACCGCGACGTCTCCAGACAGCTGCTGCGCGCTCTGTGCCACGATAGGTGACGCATGTACGGCATCATCACACCACGACGTCTCCAGGCAGCTGCTGCGCACGTGCTCTGTGCCGGGATAGGTCACGGACGTGCCGCATCACACCGGGATGTCTCCAGGCAGCTGCTGCGCGCTCTGTGCCGGGATAGGTGATGTACCTACGGCATCATCACACCGCGACG
>CAUYRH010109178.1:0-11564 GCA_963574655.1 Perodicticus potto | reverse complement strand
TGCAATCTCTTAGTGTCTGAGTAGGGACAAGCAGTTAGACAACCATGAAAGAAACATAGACCCTCTTGAGGGTTGAATTATGTTTTTTAAAAAGACATGTTGAAGTCCTAACCCCCAGAACCAATGTATGTAACTTTATTTGGAAATAGGATCTTTGTAATCTAAACAAATTAATGTAATCAAGTTAGAGGGCGTCTCTTATAAGGACATCAGCCATTGCATTTGCACCCTCCACTGCCACCACCACCACCACCAATCTAGTACGGCTTTATTTCAGGTTAGGGTGGGGCCTAATCCAGTATGAGTAGTGCCCTTACAGGAAGGGGAAGATACCCCTTACACACAGATGGCAGATTGGAGTGATGCAGCCACAAGCCAAGGCATGCCAAAGATTGCCAGCCACCCCTGGCAGCCAGAATGAGGCAATTCTACTCTGTCTCGGAGGGCACGTAGCCTGGATGACATCTTGATTCCAGACTTTTGGCCTCCAGAACCATGAGAGAATAAATTTCTGTTGTCTAACCACCTAGTTGTGACACTGTTATGACAGCTCCAGGGAAGTATTTATAACACAGACTCCTTTTCTCTTCTGTGTTCAATACATAGTGGCTATGACATTTACCCTGGGAGACCTTCCAAACTCCAGAACGGTGCTCTCCCTGTCATAAGGTTTATACTTCTGTGTTTTGTTTCTAAAGAGCTTTGCCACTATTTTAGCAGTTTCTCCTGAAATTTCTTTAGGAGACTGCTCATAACTCATCTTTGGGGTTGGTGCTTCTGTAAGCCAGAGGTCTGTCTGGTGCTTCTGGGAAGGAAACATCCTTGGACTGGCTGCAGATAAAACAGCATTCTGCTAAAAGGGTGGAAGTGGGGCATGGAGCTGTGACAGATCACAGCACCAGGGCACCCTGTGAGGGGTTTGCAGGAGAAGTGTGACTTCCCTTCTCCCTTAGCCTCACAGAAAGTGGGTCCACAGAACTTTCTCCTACTCAGGTGGGAGAAATCTGCCTTGCCTGGTACCTGCATCAAGAGAACAACCCATGCCTGGGTCCATGGAATGAGCCAAAGGCCCTGTGGTCCATTTCTGGTTTTGCCACTTAACCAGCTCCAGCAGACTTACTTCATCTATAAAATGGGTGCACCACCTCCCCGGGTGGTCGTGGGCCACAGGTCAGACAAGAACACAGAAGTCTATTAAAAATGGTGAAGTGCTAGGCAAAGGAAAAGTGGTGAAGTCATTATCACCATCATCCTCCACCATTGTCAACGCCTGGGGGTGGGGGAGAAACCTCAAAGAAGACCAGGAAAACTGGATCAAAGTGTCCAGCTGGTAAAGGAAGAGTCAGCTGTAGGGCCTGATCTTCTGGTATTGGCTGCCTGGGGAGAAAGCAGTTGTGATGCACTCTCCTGGTGGGTAATAAAATGAGTTTACGTAGGGAGGAAGCAGGATGTTTAAAGCCCAGGAGCCTGATCTGTTTCTGAGATCAAACAGAGCAGCATTGTGCCGGGGTGTGGAGCTGATGTCAGCGTCTAGAATGCTGGTTGGAATCGCCCTGGTTACGCAGCTGGACCGGAATAAGGCAAGTCTGTATCTGAACTCATTAATTTTTACAACCAACTGAACTGTTCTGCCTTGTTTTTTGGTGGGGGGGTGGGTGGTGGTTTGGGGAGGTGGTACGGGGGAGAACAAGGGAAGAAGGGCAGAAAGGAGGGGCTGCTATGTATGGAAGCCGGGCTTCCCACCAGCAGACACTATCTCATTATTCCCCAGGAAACCCCAGCTTCAACTCCCCTGCCCCTGGGACCACTGGGCAGAGCCTCTGCGGCAGGTTCTGCCAGCAGAGGGAGAGAAATGGGCCAATGAGACACGAGGATAATCGGAGTGGCACAAGCTGCTCCTAGGCGTTCAGGTTATGTCAATGTTTCCATTATATGCCTCACTTTTCAGGGGTTTATAACGGAGCTATAAAAACTCACGCCAGCCGAGAATTTGGCAGCCCAGGTCTCAGCAACGGAGGGACTGGTTTTTTAATTCAATTCAGCTGCTTGTAACTTGGGGTCGGGGAGCACATCGTACACTGGGATAATTCAAAGGGGCTGGTTTGAAGCACTAAGCACTGTTTTGCTGCGTGGTCACCCCTCTGACTTCTACTGTCATGTCTTTGTGCTATGAGAAAAGAAACAGTATTAGATAAATGCATTCCCACGTACATCCTGAACCAAGAATCTATGGACACTTTCCAAGTGCCAGCTAATTCAGTGTTTCCCCACTCCTGAGAAAAGAAAGCATACAGGTCAACCTCCTTCCAGTAAATGTGCAAACCAGCTCACCTAAACCTCTACCAAGAAGATTGTCAGGCCTCTGCAGAAAAGCTGTTTGATGCAGGAGCTATTCCAGACAGATCCCAATACGTGGGACAGTCTTTTTGCATTGGTGTAAGAGGATTTGGCTGTGTTGATAAGTGTTAGACCAATCTTATCAGGTCTGTTTGTTGGTCTCCCGGTCACAGAGCAAAGAGAACTCTTTCTCCATATTTTATCCCACAATCTTCAATTCTGTGGAAGTACCCAGATTCTGTGGATCCTTAATAGTCCCAGGCAGAGGTCTCCCAACAGAAAGCATGAAGCCATCCTTGCTTAGCCAACCAGAAGTCCTCATTCTCTCATTTGGTCTCCTAACTACTCTCCTCCTGTTCTACTTATTCTTTGAGTTCCCTGTTATATTTCAGTTATTTGGGCAAGTCTTCTCTCTCTTACTGTATGATAAGCCCTTTACGATAGGTCCTGAGCCTATTAATCTCTACTTTCTCCAAAGTGCCATATGTAGGTGGACTCTGCTCAGTATATGTGGGTGGAATTAATGACTTAAATAATGAATGACAATCAGAAACTCGGTGGCTGACAGTAAAGGTACCAGTAAAGCTCAGAACACACAGGAATTTATCAATTCCTTCCTTCATAAGAGAAGGGAGGACAGTGCATCAAATTAATTTCAACCATCTCCTCATCTTCTGGCCTTGCTACAGATAGTGACACTAACTAAATAATAAGATGAGGGAGGTCAAGATTCTCAAGCAGCAAAAAATATTAAGATGTAAGCAATAAGATACATGTACATGTGTGCACAGTGAACAAATCCCATAGGAACAATGAGATAAAGATATTTTATTGCTAGGCACTGATTTTGCTCTCCCTTGTAACTCAGTTTTTCAGCTTCTAATGCTAGGAAAATGCTTTATAAACTATGAATGTGTAACGGTGCAAATAGAAATAGATGGCGTTGATATCACTCTAGCTCACAGACCATTCAGTACAAATTTGCCAGAATGAATGCGCAAATGAGTGAACCACCAGGGTAATTTCACTTAAATGACTAATAATACTTCTTCCTATACTAAGGAAAATATTGCTACTGATGGTAACTAACTTAAGTTCCATCATAAATACTCAACTTGGGTCTAAGAGTTAGTAATGAATGGGATTTCAGTCTTCCCTAGGGGCTCAGAGGACTGTGGCTCACTGTCACAGTCAATGGAATAATGATGTTAGTGCAATTGGGGGACTGGTCTCTCCAGTAAATTTGCCCTGATCAGGACGGCCTGAGGTGGCAGAGCTGGGAGGACCCAAGTATGACGAATGTGTAGGTGGACAGAGAAGATACATCGAAGTCAGAGACTGGGACTGGTTTATAAAGGAGGCTGGTCCATTTTCTGAACCAGTTCTAGTATTGATGCATAATGTTTATTTAATGATAACTTCAGGCCTTCGAAAATTGAGGAGTATAACTGAAGCCCATGTCTGTAAGTTAGGACACCAAGCTAATTTAAACTGCACATCCTCAGATCAATCGGTGGCCAATGGAACTGAGATTACCTGACTATTTAGACATACTCATTATCGTTCATCTTCTGCCACTAAGGTAGAAGAAACCTAACCCTGAAATGGAAGAATCTTCTGTGCACCAGAGCAACTCAGGAGTCTGTTAGCTGGGATGAGGAGATGGTTGTCAAGGAGGCATCCTGTCTGCCCCAAGCAAAGAAAGATACAGACTCTCAAAATGAGGCCCTGTGTCAGCAGCATCTGGGAACTCATTAGAAATAAAAATTCTCAGCCCCACCTCAGACCTACTGAATCAGACACTCTGGGCTACAGGCATGTGTTTTTACCAGCCATCAGGTGATTCTGATACTCCTTCAGGTTTGAGAAACACAGTGATAAAAACACAAAAACCTTCTCTGTCAGGCTGGAGGACTCAGTGATGTTAGTGAAACATCTGCTTTACCAAGGTCCACTCATGGGAAGGGGAGGGAGTGCAGGGCTGGGAGGAAGTGAAACTGCCCTCTCTATAAATCAATAAAGGGGTACAAGACAAGAACTAGGGTAAGAGCCTAAAATTCTGCGAAGGCACGGGTTAGCTAAAAATAAATAGCCACTGTCCCCTCCTTTGCTTGATAATTAGTCACTGTTCCCTTGTTTTGCCTTTCTATAATTTGTGACTCTGGAATCAGATAGCTGGTGGTCATAAAGGTTCTTAACTCTTAACTTTCTCCATAGATAACATCACCCAGTGAAACTGAGGCTATTTTTTAAGATACTTCCAGGCCCTGCCTTCCAGGAATATGCCTGGACCCACCCAGACCCGCAGCCCATACCAACCTCCTCCCCAGAACTGACTCAGCAAAGAAGACACTTTCTGCATTCCTATGTTTACACCTCAGACCCAGCCAATTAACACTTGCAAAAACCTGCCCAAATGTCTTTAAAAACTCTTTCTCCCAAATCTTCAGGGACATGGATTTGAGAAATTCCTCCCACCTCCACACAAGGCACCTGTGATAGTAAACTCTTTCTCTGCTATAACACCTGCTATTTCCGTGGAATGGCTTCCTCGTGGGCAGCAGGCGATGTACATGGTTGGGCAGTAACAGGAGGAGGAGAAACTAACTTTTATTGAATACCTAGCAGCGGTTCTCAACCTGTGGGTTGCGACCCCTTTGTAACAATGAAACTACATCCTGTATATCAGATATTTACATTATGATTCATAAAAATTTACAGTTATGAAGAAGCAATGAAAATAATTTTATGGTTGGGGGTCACCACAACATGAGGAACTGTATGAAAGGGTCACGGCATTAGGAGGAATGAGAACCTGGTAACTAAAGAGTGAGCAATGTCCCTGTTGCCTTCACTGGTCTCTTCTAACTCAACAACATCCTCCCATCATTTATTTTGATAGAGTATCATCAAAGTTAAGTGAGTTGTCCAAAAGTTAAGTGTGGTGAATGACTCAGCTCAAATTCAAAGTTTGGTCTGATTCAATCCAGTGTACTTCCAACTGTTATACCTGTAAGGGAGAAATCCTGGTATGCTTGGATTTACTCAATTCATAAAATGTGATTTAGCAGTAAGACTGTTCCTTTCCTGGGTATTCCAAGCAGTTTGCCATTTTGTCTGATCTCCCATCCTTACCTTCACTCTGCCCACAACCCACCCTCCATCTCTTGCTTGAATCTGGTGTCAGAGCCACATCTGACCCCTCCCCATGTCTTGAGCAAGCCATTTAGCCCAAAGGTCTCAACTCAATTCTTGCTTGCTGAAATGCCCTCTTTTGCCTTTTCTGTCTGCTGAATTTTATTCTTCTTTAAATAATTAAACAACCAAAGTTGGCCCTGTCTCAGTGTTCATAGTATAATGCAGGAAACTGATAGGGCATTCAAAAATCGTGTAATAAATAAATGCAAGAATAACTACTTTGACTTCTTTTTCTACCAGGCCTTCAAGTTTTCCTTTTCAACCAGACAAGTTTTGCTTGCATTTTTGATTTCTCAGTCTGTCCTATGTTGGGATGAAACATAAGCCTGTCTCCAATAAATGTGTGAACTCCCAAAGTCAAGGCTAGGTCTCACTCATCTCTTAAACCTCCAGAGCTCCAAGAATAAGGTCTTACACTTTAGTGAGTACTTAAAATTTCACACATAAGCATGAACTTATATGAAATATTATCTGCACTTCAAAAAAAATGGATTTTTCAATTAGCCAATGAATCCTACCATTGTTAATGAACGAAAGCCTACTTCATACTAATGCTGTAGATGTTGAAGAAGAGGCAAACTTTCCCTTCAGATCGTTCTCTGGATTTTACATTGCCCAGTGCTTAGCTAATCCGGTTCTGAGAATACAACATCACTGCTGGGTGTTGAAATGGAGCCATTTGGGGAAGCTTAGCAGAAAACCTCCCAGTAGGAGTTATTTACGCACCTGTTGGATTGCTCATAATAAATGATACTGGCCAATTCACAGTGTGATTCCAATGCACACCCTGTACCCTGCCCATTCCCTCTCTGCCGGAATTTCTTGGATGACTTTCAAGAATCTTTAGAAATTAAATATATTTTGCAGCCTCCAAAACGTATCCAGGGATAACTTTGGAGTGACACTGAGCTACAGATAATTAAATTTCTTTAAAAAGGGCTTTAAAAGAACACCTTTTTACAATAAATTTTGAGTATAAAGGGAAGGGCTAGACAGGGTTAGAAGCAGGGATGAGAGAGAAAATATGAAAATGATTAACAGAATCTGGCACTTTCTAGGCAGGTTCAAAAAAGCTTATAAACATACATGTCAAAGAAGGCACTAATAATACACTCAATGTCACTGTCACTCTTCTTTGTCTCCTTATTTAATTTTCAGCATTTTCCATTTGAATTCCATTTCAAATAACTAACCAACCAAGATTTATCCAATACCTTGTCTATATCATGGTCCCAGCCTACAAGAGTAAAAAAGGGAAAGAAAACCAAAAGGGAGACTGCCACTCTTATATTTGTTTTAAGAATTTAAAAATTGTTTCAGGTACCCGATCTCGTTCAATGCAAGGTATTATACCACATATTACTCTCATTTTGCAGATGAGTAAACTGAAGATCATTTGACCAAGCTCACATGGTTTGTAAGTGACCAAGTCAGGGCTCCAGCTTAGGGTTCATGGCTCTAAGTCCTGTGCTTCCGCCTCTACCCTTCTGCTGCAAAGACTCGAGAGGTTTTTAAAATAAATGTAAAGCATACGACATATATTCTCACAATACAAAAAGTTTATAGACTGTCTTGTATAGCCTTCTGGGTAAAAAGGAGTTGCAGTTAAGTGCTTGACTTCCTCCACACCAGGATCCCCTCTGAAATGACCCAGAGAGGTATAACAAAGAAAAAGCTTTGTTGGGGAGGGAGAACAAGTATGAAAACAACATTGGAAACTGGGCAGCTGTGCCTTCCATGTGGTAACAAGTTTGGTACCATCCTGTTGAATACAGTTCAGATAGGACCAGAGACGGGGAGACCCTGAGAACAGTGGTTACAGGAAGGCAGTGCAGGAAACACTGTGAGATCCGCACCCACACTGGCTTGACTCCTAACGTTTGGAGGACCCAGCACAGCGTTGTGTGTGGTCAGAGAAGGGGACCATGACATGGGCTCCAGGTCAGGAGCATCTGAAAGCAGTAGTAGGAGGTAGCCCAGGGAAAGCACGATGACTTCATTAAGCAAAACTCCACCAGAAAGCAGACTTCACATTGTGGACAACTCAGGCAGGAAGGTGGAAGCAAACACAGCTTCACCCTGGCATAGAGGTCAGGCAGGGAGAAGATGAAACGCAGAAAGTCAGCACAGAACACAGCAGCATCTCTGATGGTGGAGAATGGCAAACACCAGGAGCTCCAATCTTCTTCCTGAGCCTGCCATGAGTCCAGACTCCTCTGTCTGCCTCTGTTTCCTTTGTATGCCCTTGATTCCAATTTCTTCTCTACTCCCCTCCATATGCCACACCTCTTAGGTAGTAATGTAAATTCATTTCCGTCAGGAGAATCTACTCATGTTATTTATGAACAAACACCAGAAGCAGAGATATACATTTTCTTATTTCCTGTAAGTAAAACAAAACCAACATGGGAATTATAGAAGACAGAAAATCTAGGGCTCAATATACAGGAAAAAAGCATCTTTTGAAAGAGTAAACATTAATTAAAGGATTTAGAAATCAATTAGGAAACTCAGATTTGGGTTCCCATGAAAGTTCAAGAAAAAAGGAAATCAAATGATGAAAACAGAGAGACAAAGGCAGCAATGAAAAGGGCACTGGCTCAGAGGAGGTAAAAACAGGAGTGAAGGGAACTAAAACAGAGACAGCAAGGTAAAATTTTCATTCCAAGAGAGAAAGAGTAGAAAGATCACTGCAAAAAGTCAAAACCAGTGATGCAGAAAAGAAACTTGAAAAACTGCCATGGCACGAGAAGAAAAAAGGCAAAGTGATTAAAATAATAAGAGAAAAATTGATAAGTTAGAAAAACAGTACAGAAAACACAGATAAGAGATTTTTCAGGGGTGAGGGAAAGAGCAGAATAAGTACAACTGAAAAAAGAATTTTAAATATAAAAGAAGAAAACTTTCCTGAACTGATGGCTCTATAAGGATCAGGCTCAGGTGCCTGTGACTAAAGTAAAACTGAACTTTAAGAGAAGCTGGAAAATATAGTTTTATTGCAAGCAGTTATGTGCCCATATGAATATCAAAAAGTATGTTTCTAAAAAGAAAGATATGGATTGGAGGGAACCATTTAACCTAGGTGGATAAAAATGTACATTTGCAGATCAAAAGATCTTCCTCAGTACCAGGAAAATTAGCACAAAATTATCTACTAGTCATGTACAAGTTCAAGAACAATAAAAGAATTTTACAATTCCCTAAGCAGAAAAAAGTGAGGTTACCTACAAAGGTAGAAATATCAGACCAGCTTATATAATATTAAACATCAGATGACAATAGAGAAATAGCTATAGTTTTTTTTTTGGGGGGGGGTGTTGTTTTTTTGAGACAGAGTTTCACTTTGTTGCCCTCAGTAGAGTGCTGTAGTGTCATAGCTCACAGCAACCTCAAATTCTTGGGCTCAAGAAATTCTCTTGTCTCAGCCTCCCAAGTAGCTGGGACTACAGGAGCCTGCTACAAAGCCCAGCTATTTTTTAGACACAGGGTCTTACACTTGCCCAGACTGGTCTTGAACCTGTGAGCTCAGGCAATTCACCTGCCTCAGCTTCCCAGAGTGCTACAATTACAGGTGTGAGCCACCGTGCCTGGCCCCCATGTCTACAGTATTGAGTGCAAAATGTTGCCTGCCAGTCAAGAACTCTGAACTCATTCAAGTTGTCATTCATGTCCAAAAGAAATTCTTATATTTCTTTAAATTTTTTTATGAACTTTCAGCTACTCAGAATTTTCTTAGGTACATCACTCATATACTTCTTGAAAAAAGTACTGAAGCCATAGTCCAGCCAATGGAGAAATGAATCAAAACAAAAAATGGGGAAATTCTGATGAAATGGAGCTTACAGTGATTACTAAAATAAATTAAACATCATCTAAATAATGTTTAAAATATGATTGTAAAAGAGTTTTTAAATATAAAACAATAATTTTTGTTCTTTGTTTTTTTTTTTTTTTTTTGAGACAGAGCCTCAAGCTGTCACCCTGGATAGAGTGCCGTGGCATCACAGCTCACAGCAACCTCCAATTCCTGGGCTCAAGCGAGTGTCTTGCCTCCGCCTCCCAAGTAGCTAGGACTACAGGCACCCGCCACAACGCCCGGCCATTTTTTGGTTGCAGCCGTCATCGTTGATTGGCGGGCCCAAGCTGGATTTGAACCCACCAGCTCAGGTGTACGTGGCTGGCACCTTAACCCGTTGAGCCACAGGCGCCGAGCCAAAACAATAATTTTTGAAAAAAAAATAACATTTGTCAAATTCAACAAATATATACTTAAAATCTGTGTACTTTATTGTTTGTAAATTTTATCTCAGAGGAAAAAAATGCAAACTATTATTAAACACTAATGATACTTTAAGCTGATGTATTTAGGGAGAAAAATATTGATATCTTCAACTTACTTTAAAAATGTATTTTTTAAAAAAAATATGAGTCGATAGATCGATAGACAGATACCTGCTAAAGCCAGAATAGTAAAATGGCAATGGTGGGAGCCAGATGGGAGGCATGTGTGTGCTCACTGTAAAATTCTTTCAACTTTTCTGTATGCTTGAAGATTTCACAAAACAAAATGTTGGGGGAAAGTAACACTTGGATCTAAAATGTATAATTAAATAAATAAAACAGGAAACAGTGCAATAAAGCAGGGGAAATAAAAGTACATTTATTGCTTAACCTTATATAGGAGACAGTTAATAGGTAGCATTTTTAAAAAATCAATAATAAGACAAATATACAGAGGGTGCAAAAAATGTATACACATTTTAATGAAAGGAAAAACTATATTAAAATTACAATACTCAAGTCATTTGTTTTCCACAATTACAAGAGGTGCTCAGACATGACTATTTTCATCTTTTATTATTGATATATATTGAGTATTATAATTTTTGTTTGTTTGTTTTTTGGAGACAGAGTCTCACTGTAACCCTTGCTAGAGTGCCATGGCATCATAGCTCACAGCAACCTCAAACTCTTAGGCTCAAGTAACTCTCTTTCTCAACCTCCCACGTGACAGGGACTACAGATGCCCACCATAATGCTCAGCTTTTTTTTAGAGATGAGGTCTCTCTCTGGCTCAGGCTGACCTCAAACCTGTGAGCTCAAGCAATCCACCCACCTCAGCCTCCCAGAGTGCTAAGATTATAGGCATGAGCCACCACATCTGGCCAAGTATTACAATTTTAATACAGTTTTTTCCTTTCTTAAAATGTATATACAGTTTTTTGGTACCTTTTATAGTTTCAATAATTTTTAAATTTTCAAGGCAATCCAAATAGAATCCAGATAGAGTGTATCTTCCATATCATTTGTGAAAAAATAAAATAGCAAATAACATAGTGAAAAACAATTCTAAGTAAACAGCAAGAAAATGTCTTTTTAAACCAGAAAGTATAAGCAGCTTGCTGAAGCAAAATTACCCAACATTCTAAGTATAATAATAAACATGAGTGGCTTAAATTCCCCTATTTAAGAAACTAAACTTATCAATATGCTATCCTAAGATACATACCTATAACAAAGAAAGAAAAGTATTAGACTAAGAAAGGATAAACTAGCAAATATACACAAGGACAAATACATAATTTGTAAAGAAATCAGGACAACACTATTTTGTATCAAAGTAGAATTTGAAGTGAAAAACTTAAGTGAAATTCAGATAAGTATTGACAAAGTAAACAGCCCATAAAGAAAACAACTGTCATGAGTATTTATATGTCACAGGATACAGAATAAAAAGAAACAATTCATTAAATTGCAGAGAAATTGATAGAAATGAATTAATAATGAGAGACTTTGTCACTGTCTTTGACAACTCAGAAAGGCAATATACATGCAATAATAATAGTAAGTTAGGGCTCGGTGCCTGTGGCTCAAGTGGCTAAGGCGCTAGCCACATACACCTGAGCTGGCAGGTTCAAATCCAGCCTGGGCCCGCCAAACAACAATGACGGCTGCAACCAAAAAATAGCTGGGTGTTGTGGTGGGTGCCTGTAGTACCAGCTACTTGGGAGGTGGAGGCAGGAGAATCC
>CAUYRH010109177.1:0-13158 GCA_963574655.1 Perodicticus potto | reverse complement strand
GTTTTTAAATTGCAGTTCACTGGTGATTACTGATAATGGGCTCCTTTGTATCTTTTCAGAAATGTCTTTTTAGGTCCTTTGTCCATTTTTAATTGAACTATTTGTTTTCTTACTTCAGAGTTTGAGCTCCCTATATATTCTATTGCACAGTAGCCTTTTATCAGATGCATGGTTTGCAAATATTTTCTCTCAATCCTTGAGTTGTTTGTGCTCTCTAATAAGTATTTACTTTTCTTTGCAGAAGCTATTTAGTTTGTTGAAATCTTATTTGTTTATTTTTGCTTTTGGTGCTGTGGTTTGTGGTGATATCCAACAAATTTTTGCCCAAACAAATATCAGGAAGCTTTCCCCCTGTATTCTTCTAGTAGTTTTACAGTTTCAAGTCTTATGCTTAAGTTTTTAATTCATTTTGAGCTCATTTCTGTATATTGTATGCAAATATTCATTCTTTCTTCATTGTTTATTCTTGCAACCTTTATGGAAAATCAATGGACTATAAATATGTAGGATTATTGTTGGGCTTTCTATTCTATTCTGTTAGTCAAATTTTCTCTTTTTATGACAGTAGCATGCAGTTTTGGTTATTTCAGCTGTAGCTTTGAAATAAATTTTGGAGTCAGGTAGTGTGAAGCCTTTAGTGTTGTCGTCTTGCTCAAGATTGATTTGACTACTTGGGATTTTGGGGGGGGTTGTTGTTCCATTTGAATTTTAAGACTTTTTCTTTCTATGAAAAATGACATTTGAAACATGATAGTGACTGCACTGAATTTGTATATTGCTTTAAATAGTATGGATATTTTAACAATATTAACTTTTCCATTCAATGCATATGAGATGTCTTTCCATTTGAATGATCTACATTTTTACATCAAGATCTTAAATTTTTAGTATTAAAAATTTTCACCTCTTTGGTTAAATTTACTTCTTTTGATGTATTGTGAATATGATTGCCTTCTTAAATTTTTTCCCGATAGTTCATTTGTTAGTGTTAAGAAATGTTATAGATTTCTGCGTAAGAACTGAATCAGTGGCTTGGCGCCTGTGGCTCGACGGGCTGTTACAGATTTCTGCATAAGAACTGAATCAGTGGATTGGCACCTGTGGCTCAATGGGCTAAGGCGCCAGCCACGTATACCTGAGCCGGCGGGTTCGAATCCAGCCCGGGCCGCCAAACAACAATGACGGCTGCAACCAAAAAATAGCCGGGCATTGTGGCGGGCCCCTGTTGTCCCAGCTGCTTGAGAGGCGGAGGCAAGAGACTCGCTTGAGCCCAGAAATTGGAGGTTGCTGTGAGCTGTGATGCTACAGCACTCTATCCTGGGTAACAGCTTGAGGCTCTGCCTCAGGAAAAAAAAAAAAAAAAAAGAACTGAATCAGTTCTAACAGTTTTTTAAGAAGGTCTTGAGGATTTTCTATTTATAGAATCATATCATCAGCAAATAGAAACACTTTTACTTCTTTTTATTAATATTAAAATGCATTTTAATTCTGTCAGTGCTTTGGCTAGAACTTCCAGTATCATGTTGAATAGAATTGGTGAAAGTGGCCATTTTTCTCATCCTCCTGATCTTAGGGGACAAGCTATAAACTTCGTGGAGGGTATGATGTTAACAGTGGGCTTTTTAATATATGTCCTATTTAATATTGATGTATTTTCCTTCTATGTCAAATTTATGGAGGACTTTTATCATGAAAATATATTTAATTTTGTCAGATGATTTTTCTGTATATATTGAGATGATCATTGTTTTATTTTTCCTTCCATTAATATGGTGTAACACACTTATTATTTGAAAACAACTTACATCATGAATAATTTGTGGTAGCTGATAGGCACATAAGAAAATAATAAAATACTTCACATATATGTGTGTACTGTAATTGGCTTCTTTATTATACTTCAAGCAGTTAGATGAGATGCCTAAGATAATGGGAATAATGAGGTCATTTGTAGGAAATCTTACAAACATTAAACAGAAAATGTAGTTGGTGTACTTGTATTAAAACTGTCTGACAACAGTTGGCACTTAAAGTGCTACCTACATAGCAAAATAGTATAGTTTAGAAGAAAGATTCAGAGATCAGTAGCAGATGTCTCAACATTGAGAGCAAGGACTTTGATGTCACACATTCTTTTTTTTTTTTTTTTTTTTTGTAGAGACAGAGTCTCACTCTATCGCCCTCGGTAGAGTGCTGTGGAGTCACAGCTCACAGCAACCTCCACCTCTTAAGCTTGAGCGATTCTCTTGCTTCAGCCTCACAGTTAGCTGGGATTACAGGCGCCCGCCACAACGCCCAGCTAATTTTTGATGCAGTTCGGCCGGGGCCGGGTTTGAACCCACCACCCTTAAGTTTGATGACTAGTTGGTGACTTTCAAGTCACTTAGCTTCTCAGAGCTTGATTTTCCACATTTTCAAATTAGGAATAGTGATAGCAATATTTTCTCCCTAGGATTCTTTTATCAATTTAGTAATCCTGTCCATGTGAAGTTCTGTTTAATATGGTTGCTAATGCAATTTAAGAAGCAACAAATGATAACATTTATTTAATTGGTATTGTGAAAAAATTAATATGCAGAACTAGAGAAAGGAAATAGTGGTAAAGAGAAAAAGAGAAGGAAGATGCAAGAAAGAATAAATGAATGGAAGAAAGGCATGGAGAGAGAGAGGCATAGTAAGCATATACTACAAGGTGAATATAGGGAATTTGAAGTATGTTTTTTCTAATGAGCGTAAACATTATAAATTTACCCATACAAGTGGAATATATTGTGGTGGTGCTTGTCCTGCTGTTGCTGCATGGATGGATCCAAGGAAAATTGGGAAGAGTATTCTTCTGAAGGAAGGGCAATGACAAATCGACATGAATGCCCCTCCGTGGGGTTCTACTATCTTGGCAAGTCTCCTGCTGGGCTCAAGGGAACATGAATCTTCATTCTGACTAAGCAGGAGGTGGCAAGGTACAATGAAACTCTGAGGTAAGGACAGATAAAGCCAATCCTTTGAAGTCAGGGTGAACTTTTCATAGTTGAATATAACTTATTTATTTTAATCTTCCTGTAGTATGAATATAAGGTAAATATTATTAGTTTCCTTTTTAAAACTACCCTGGGAGTGGAAACAGAGAGGGAGGGAAAGAGAGAGAGATCATATTATCCCTGGACTTCAGTCCAGATTTCTCAGTATTCAGTAAGCTAGCCTCCCAATTTTCTTTAACTTCTAACTGAGATCTTCTCATGGGAATCTTTCATATTCTCCATTGATACTATTTAATCCTCTCTTTTCAGAAATTTTCAAAGAACTATTCAGCTGGATTTCATTATATGAGTAATGCACACTGATTAAATTCTCCAGAAAGTATTTTTCCCTTGCTGCTTTACACTGGGCCTGTGTCTGAAATCATGATGTGCTTGCCTCTTCTTTTTTTGGGTACTTTAACCATTAGGTATCCAATTTAGTACAGTTAAAATGCTGACAATTGTGCCATGAGGGTAGGCTACTAGAAAGCAGATTACATTGATATCTACGGGTCACCAGGATACCTGGACTGCAATGAAAAGATAGTAGAGTTCCTAATAAATATGTGACAATTCTTTCTTTTTATTTTACTTTCTCATTTCAAACTGTACCAAGTTAATTTGTCAAGGACTTATTCAGAAACTATCAGAAATATTGCCCGAGTATGATTTCTACCATTTAAAAATGATTCCAAAAAATACTGAACCTGTGCTATATTTATGACTTTTTGTTCAATACTGGAGTTAGAGGAAAGAGAGAGGATGATAAGTTATGGCAAGAAGATATAACTATTGACAAGGCTAAGAAAATTATGGAGTGAATAAGTATAAGCTTATACCTTCATAAGTCAAAGACAATCTCTAAATGTTAAAAGAGAATCCACAATTTTCAAGCTAGCAAAATAACATTTCATATTTTTTATAGTGGAAGGTAGGAAAGAATGAAGGAAATTGAAATAGAGAAAATTAATAGAGCTAAAACATCATTAAATGTGTAGGTAAATTGTGATTAATACTGATTGCCTAAAACAATAATTATAATGTTGAATTTGAGTAATTAAAATATAGAATTAAACTTCAATTAAACAATGAATGAAAAATTCAGTAAACAAAACAGAGAGGAAAGTTAACTTGTGATTAAAATACTCTATAGGCCTTTTATTTTTTCATAGCAAAGTGGTAAGATGGATCAATTTTAGAGAATTTAATTATGAGTATTAATCTTTAAAAGGCAATTGTTGAACACATATAAGTAGACTATGCAACTTCTAAAATCTCCAATAATAGAGAAAAATAAAATTTAAGAAATACTCATGCCCTGAAGATATGAAAAGGGATGAGAAATAACAAAAAATTAAAAATAAATAAAAAAGCACTGGCTAAGACAATAAAAGTGTTTCTAATAAGGCAGAAATCAAAATAAATCTAACAGACTAATTTCTTAGATAAAGAACCAAAATGTTCAGGCTGCATTTAAGAATTCAGGGATAGAAAGGCAAGATGTCATACTAGAAAGAGCCTGCATGCTTCAACTCTCAAAGTTAGGACTGAAAGTTGCAAGTGGATGCCCTCCTATGACTGGGCCTTCATGGAGGGAGCATTGTGACACATTAGAGAAGCGATGAGGAATATTCAGTGAAGGAGAAGATGTTGGGGTTATCCACTTGATAAGACTGGGAGAAAACTGGGGAAGGCATCCACAAGTGGGGAAGGATAGGAAGAAAGACAAAACCTGGGACTGCATGCTTGCACCTGGACACTGTGGCCTGAGCTGTGAGGGCATCCCTAACACCAGTTCAGAATCTGGTCATTGAGCTGCTCAGAATCTGTGCAGTGACATTACACAAGGCAGTGAGCACAACGGAACTCAATGACCTCGGGTCCTGGGTTGCTATAATTGACACCACCATGAGCTCTCAGGTTTAGAACACCTGGTTTACACAGGGCTAGGCTTCGTGGCAGCCACATCTGTATCACTCCAGCCAGGCTGGGGTGCAGAAGGAAAAACAGATGCTCTTGAGCCCTGCTGACTGCGAGTCAGTTACCCCTTCCTTTCATGGGGGAGTCAGGCAGAACAGGCACCAGAGACACCAAGTAAGAGATCCATAGTGACTACCTCAGGGTTATGGCTAGAAAGAGAACACTGGCCATATTATTAGGGCCAGCCTTATTACCCCACACCACAGGCTCCTGCATTGTTGTTATAAAATCCCACCACTCTGCTCCCAGGTGCCCACTCATTGCCTGCTCAATGCTCCATATGGTACCTGTTAGATACAAGCTGCCATTACACTTAAAACCAGCTGGAGTGAATACCACAGCCCTGACAGCAATGTCAAATTCCTAGATAGGTTATCTCAACCGCCACTGCCACCACTGAAGGGAGACCTACAAGAGCAGCATCCCAAATGCTAACCTCCTTGGAAGGGACTCACAAGTTACCCCAACCGGGCTTTCAACAGTGATCTGAAGGTACAATGCACCCCTCTTCACATAGATCATCCAGCACTAATTTAGACTCTGACATCACAGAATAATGGAGCAACACAGAACAGGTGCATTCTAGGCTCTCTGTTTAGCTGCCCCTCTTCTCCTGTTTCAATCTTCTAGAATCAGTCACAAAATCTCCATCTAGGGACATCCCCTTTTCATTAAGTAGAAGAGTACCCAGTAAAGGGGAACAGCTGCACCACAAACATGCACAAACCTGTCTTTCCTGAGCTGAAAGAAAACATTTTAGATGAGAAGAAACTAGCAAAAGAACTCTGCAAAATAAATAAATAAAAAACCTCCTCCAAAATTCATGATATCAATAAATAAAAATGAAAAAGTCCCTAGAGCACTAGACAGCATAAGAAAAGATATATTAGAACTCAAGAAATGTAAAAGAGCCATTTCGGAAATTTGAAATGAAAGCAGAAAGCTTGAGTGTCAGGAAATACCCAGAGAAAGAAAGGATCTCAGAGTTAAAGAGGTTTTCAAACTAACCCATTCAGTCAAAGATATAGACAGAAGAATAAAGTATAATGAAGGGGCGACGCCTGTGGCTTAAAGGAGTAGGGTGCTGGCCCCATATGCCGGAAGTGGCGGATTCAAACCCAGCCCGAGCCAAAAACTCCAAAAAAAAAAAAAAAAAAAAAAAATAAGGATAATGAAAATTCACCCATAGAAATATGGGGCTATATGTGAAACAGGCCATTATATGAATTATAGGTATTCTGAAAGAGAAAAAGAAAAAAAGCAAATAGCGTGGAAAACCTATTCAGGGGAATTATTGAGGAAAACTTCCCTGGAATGACCAGCGATCCAAGTGTCCGTATAAAGATAGTCATTGAACACCAGGAAGATTCATAGCAAATAGGACATCTTCAAGACACAGAGTCATCAAACTCAGTAAAGTAGAAATGAAGGCGATAATTCTACAAACTTCCAGACAAAAGCAACAAGTAATTCACAAAGGAAAACCTATCAGGCTGACAGCACGGGCCTTAGTAGAGACCTTTCAAGCCAGAAGGGATTGAGGGCCAATTTTTAGTCTTTTAAACATAACTATTGCCAGCCAAGAAGTGTATATCATGCAAAACTAAGTTTAATAACCAATGGAAAAATAAAGGCTTTTCCATACAAGAAAACACTAAGGGATATTAATGCCAGACCTGCTATACAGGAAATGCTACAAAGAGCATTATACGTGAAATAGCACAAAAGATACCCAGCAATGTGAAAACACCTGAAAGTTAAAGCTCATGGCTCTTATAAAACAATGGTACAAGAGGGGAAAAAAATCAATATACCATCTAACATGATGAACAGAATAGTATTCTATATAGCAATACTAACACTGAATAGGAAAAGTCTGAATGTCCCACTAGAAAGGCACAGACTGGAAGCATGGATGAAAGAGCATAAGCCAAGTATATTCTGCCCTAAAGATACACATCTAATTTACAGGACTCACACAGACTCAAGGTCAAAGAATGGAAGAAAAACTGCATGCAAATGGATACCTAAAGTGAGCATTGTGCAGCCAATTTTATATCAAATAAAATAGACTGTAAATCAATAGTAGCAAATAAAGACAAAGATTTTCATTACATAATGGCAATGACAGCAATTCAATAAAACATATACTAATTGTAAATATATATACACCTAACACAGGAGCTTCCAGGTTCATAAAGAAAATTCTATTAGATCTAAGCAAAAAATTAACAGTAACATCATAACCACTGGAGATTATAAAACCTCCCTGAAAGAAATGGACAGATCACTGAAGCAATAAACACTGGACTTGAGCAGAATTTTAGAACAATGTACCTGATACTTATAGAACATTCTACCCCAGAATATACATTCTTTTCATCAGTACACATAACATTTTCCAAGATAGATTATAACTTTGGCCACAAACAAAACTCAGCAAACACAAAACAACAACAACAAAATGAAAGCATGCCATATCTTTTCAGACCACTGTGGAATACAACTAACCACTAAATCCAAGAGAAACATTCAAATGTGAAGAAACTTAGAGAAATTAAACAACTGATGTTGAGGGATCCTTGGGTCAATGTTGAAAATGAAAATGGAAATCAAAAGATTCCTCTAACCAAATGATAAAGGAGACACAAAATTTCACAAATCTATGGGATTCAGCAAAAGAACTCCTAGGGGAAAAACTCAAAGCCTTAAATGCCTAGCTGAAAAGTGATCACTAAATAACAACCTGATGTCATATCTCAAGGAACTAGAAAAAGAAGAGAAAATGAAACCCAAAGCTGGAAGAAGAAAGAAGAAAACTCAGATCAGAACAAAAAGGAATGGAAACAAACAAAGAAACAAAAATACACTATAGAGTATCAACAAAATAAAAAGGTTTTTCTTTGAAAATAAACAAAATCAACATACCACGAGCCAGATTAACCAGACATATAAAAGAAAGGACTCAAATAAACTCAATCAGAAATGAAAAAGGAGGTATTAAAAATTATACCACAGAAACACAAAATATCATCCATGAATAGTATGAAAACCTATACACACACAAGCTAGAAAACCCAGAGAAAAAGGATCAATTCCTAGAGAAGCACAATCTTCCAACCCTGAAACATGAGGAAACAGAAATCTTAAAAGATACCAATTATGACCAGCAGAATGAAGCAGTCATAAAAAGTCTCTCAGTAACAACAAAAAGTCGCACGTTGATTCACAGCCAAATTCCACCAGATCTACAAAGACCCATTATCTAACCTACAGAAATTATTCCGTAACATTAAGATGGATGGAATTACCCTTACCTCATTCTATTAAGCCAGTATCAACTTGACACTAAAGCAGGAAAGACCATAAAAAAAAAGAAAGAAAAGTACATACCATAATATCCTTCATGAACATAGATGCAAAAAATCCTCAATAAATTACTAAAAAACCAAATTCAACAGCACATAAAAAAGATATCACCATAATCAAGTTGTTTTCATCCCAGAAACACAAAGATAGCTCAATATAACTAAATCAATAAATGCTACTGACCACATAAAGAGAACCAAAAGCAAAAACTAAATGATGCAGAAAAATAATTTGATAAAATCCAGCACCATTTCATGTTAAACAAACCTCCAACACACTAGGCATAGAAGAAACATATTTCATAACTATAAAAGCCATAAATGAAAAACAGATAATCAACATTATACTGAATGGGAACTGTTGAAAACCTTCCTACTAAGAACTGGAACAAGACAAGGGTGCCCACTGTCCCCATTTATATTCTGAAACTTCTAGTCAGAGAAATTAGGTGAGAGAAAGTAATAAAGTGTGACTAAATTGGCACAGAGGAGATCAAACTATCTCTGTTGATGATGTGATCTTGTATCTATAAAAGCCTAAAGACTCCACCAAAGACTCCTATAACTGATAAATAAATTCAGCGAGGTCTCAAGTTAAAATATCAATATTCACAAACCAGTAGCATCTCTATCTGCTAATAGCAGTCAAGCTGAGAATCAAACCAAAGACTCAGTACCATTAACAATAGCTACTAAGAAAATAAAACACCTAGGAATGTAGTTAACCAAGAAGGTGAAAGATCTCTCTGGTGAAAGAAATCACTGATGAAAGAAACAAATGTAAAATCATCTCACTCTCATGGATTAGTAGAATAAACATAATTAAAATGTCCTTATTGCCCAAAGCAATTTATCAATTCAACACAAACCCCATGTCCATGTCAGCTCTATTAATGGAACAAATGATGTTAAGCTTCATTTGAAACCAAAGAGGAGCACAGATTGCCACAGCTATCTTGAGCAAAAAGAACAAGTCTGAAGGCATCACATTACCTGACTTCACATAGTAACTAGAACAGCATGGTGCTGATAGAAATGTAGAGACGCAGACCAAAGAAACAGAATAGAGAACCCCAAAATAAAACCATGTATCAAAGGCCAATAGACTCTTCACAAAGAAGTCAACAACACACCCTGGGGAAAGGAAGCCCTATTCGATAAGTGGTGCTGGGAAAATTGGATACCTACATGCAGAAGAATCAAATAAAACCCCTATCTCTTGTCACATACAAAATTAACTCAAGATTGATTAAAGACTTCAATGTAAGGTGTGGACCCATACAAATTCTAGAAGAAAATGTAGAAAAAAGAAATTTAGGCCTTTGCCTAGGCAAAGAATTTATGACTATTATGTATTTATGACTTAATAAAAAAAACTAAAACACCAAAGGCAAATACAGAAACTGCAATAATGAATACATGGACTTAATCAAACTAAAAAGCTTCTACACCATAACAGATATATTAAAGACAAACTACAGAATGGGAGAAAATATTCACAAATTATACATCTGCTAATGGGCTAATATCCACAATCTACAAAGAACTCAAATAAATCTGCAAGAAAAAGACACTCAAAAAAACTTCACTAAAAAATGAAAACAAGATATGAGCATAAATTCTCCAAAAGAAGATACACAAATGGCTAATGAACATATGAAGAAAGTTCAACATAGTTCATCATCAGGAAAATTCAAATTCAAAACGTGAGGAGATACTACCTCACCCATACAAGAATCATCTTTATTCATTTATTTATTTTATTGTTGGAGATTCATTGAGGGTACAAAGAACCAGTTTACATTGATTGCATTTGTTAGGTAACGTCCCTCTTATAAGTCAAAAAATTAATTTGGGTGTGAATGCAGAAAGAAACTAACATTTATGCAATATTGGTGGGACTGTGAATTAGTACAACCCCTGTGGAAAACATTATGGGGCTTCATCAAAAAAATATATGTAAACTTACTATTTGATCCAACAATTCTATTGGTGGTTATCTATCCAGAAGAAATGAAGTCATTTCATCAAAAAGATAACTCCACTTGAATGTTTATGGCAGTACAGGTCACAATTGCAAAGATGCGGAATCAGTCTAAGTGCCCATTAATTCACAGGTGGATACAGAACATGTGGTGTATACACCGTCCCCTTTGGAAAGCTACTTAGCCATAAAAAGGAACAATAATAGCATCTTTTACAGCACCCTGGAATGAAGTGGAGATCAATATCCTAAGGAAAGTATCTCAGAAATGGAAAAACAAACAGTGCACATACTCACTAATAATTCCTAACTAAACGATGGGCACACACAGGCACAGAAAAATATAAAGGACACCAAAATGGGGGTGGGAAGAACATGAAGGGTAAAAATTATAGGGATTATAGGGTACAATAAAGAATATCATCGTGACTAGCAAACTAAAATCCCCTACTTTAATATTATACAAGGTATTCCTGTAACGAAAACATTTCTACCCCTTAATATTTGAAATAACAATAATAAATAAATAAGTGAAAATTCAACTAGATGTTGTTTATAAAAGCTATGCCAAAATAAATGGTTAAGGAGTGAAACAATAAACATGTAAGTGTACACCAACATGCATAAACATACACACGTGTGTGCACGTGTACCAAACACTAGATAAAAATAGAAAAAAGGCTGGTATAGCTTTATTAACAATAGACAAAGTATATTTTACACAGATTCATGAAAGGAATAAACTGTGTGCCTACAGACTTTTCATTGTATGAGAAAATGAACCACTATTGGTGTCTTTTACTTGCAATAGAATGTAATACCAATGAATATATTAGAATTTTATTGCTTTTGATTTTATTGCTAAGAGTTAGAGGCTACCTAGATGTTCATTATGAATATAATAAGTAATGGATGGATACTATGTCATTCTCTAAAGAGCTCAAATTAATAAGGAAGATATGCTTACAACATCATGGCTGAGTTTTGCAAACGTAGTGTTAAGTGAAAAAATAAGAAATATAATGACATTGAATTGTTGTTCATATAATTTAGAAATATACCCACAGAAGAATACCCAGAATTTTATGAGGGTTTACCCTGTTTCTGATGTTATCCTAATGGCATCATGTGTATTAATTAATTAACTCTTCACAAGAACCCTAACAAATAGTAGCGTAAAGATATGACAGAGTTTTTCCAAGCCTACATAGCCATTTAATCAGAAAGCCAGGATTTAAAGTGAAGTCAGAATCTTCACTCTTAACCAACATGCTCTATATTATATAATTTTGCAAGGACACATACATTTCCAAAGACATATATTAGAAACATTGTAAACATGGGACAAGAACAAGGAAAAAAAATGATCGAATAAGACAGGAATCTTATACATATCAATAATGAAAAATGCAATGTTCTAAGGTGTGATTAGATATCAGATACTTCTCTTGAGGCCAAGAAAGTGATAAAGAGGAATGAGAGAGAGAAAGAGTGGGAGAGAGAGAGAGAGAGAGAGAGAGAGAGAGAGAGAGAGAGAGAGAACTTAAACACAGTAGAAGGAATAAATGATAGATAACAGGCATTTAGGAGGGATGGATGGAAACCAGAGCGCTTAAGAGGATAGAGGACTATATATACAAGTACTGACTAAAACATTTCCCCTCAGATGCCCCACAAACCCCTAAAACTCAGCATATGTGAAAAGGAATGTATAACTTTTCTCCTGTCAAGTCATAAGAATATCAAAGGACAACGAAAAAGCCTGTTCTTTCTCCAAATTACTCAGTGAATGGCACTACCTTCCCAGTCCCCTGAGTCAGAAAGGTGGAATCATCCATGACTTTGCTGTCTTCCAAAGGGTCCATATCCTATCAGTAAGTCCTTACATATTTACCTACGAATTATCTACCTTCCCATGAGATTTGATGTTCAATGAGAAAAAGAACCATGTTCTTTTCTCTGTTAGGTCCCCAGAACCTAGAGCAGTGCTTGATATGCAGGAAGCACTGAATTAATATCCGTTAAACAAATGAATGAAGAGAAAGTATGACTGCATTAATTAAGGAGGAAGTAGTTAGAAAGGGGTAGAGAATAACTGGCTTTTACTAACTAGGCCTAACAGGTCACATCCAAATCATTAAGTGCTTTCAACAGAACTGGGCCATTATATAATTAATCCAGTCACTTGAATGTTTGGTATATATTAATTTTGCTGGTATATATTTGATTACAAAACTCCCAGATATTTCTGGGTAAGTCATGTTGTGACACATCTAGTAAAGGTATTTAGAAACTGCCATACTCAGTATTGACCTAATCATATTATGCTTGATTTGAACTTAAGTATGAAACTACTGGCATCGTGACTTTTAGTCATTGACCTTTGTCACACTAAACTGGGAAATTTATGTCATGTTGCTTTTCTGTGTATATAGGTCTTGTCTCTCTAAATAATTTATGTCTCTGTAACTAGTTCAGTTCATTTATGTGCAAATTCAACTTCTTGCAAAAAATTAATGGAAGCAACAAAAATAGCAACAAGAACAGTAAGAATAAGAGCCATCATAACCGGCTCAGCACCTGTGGCTCAAGTGGCTAAGACACCTGAGCTGGCAGGTTTGAATCCAGCCCAGACCCGCCAAACAACAATGACGGCTGCAAACCAAAAGCAGCCGGGCGTTTTGGCGAGTGCCTGTAGTCCCAGCTACTTGGGAGGCAGAGGCAGGAGAATCGCTTGAGTCCAGGAGTTGGAGGTTGCTGTGAGCTGTGATGCCATGGCACTCTACCCAGGGCAAAAACTTGAGGCTCT